>SZWC01012658.1:0-20953 GCA_023375785.1 Penium margaritaceum | reverse complement strand
AGTAGCATGCACTTCGGGTACTTGAAGGTCTGAGTTCCATCGCCCTCGGTGAAGCTTTCGGCTTCCTCCACGAGTGCGGTGAACTCGCTCAAGTAGGATTCGAGCGAGCTGCCCAGCTGCCTGAAGTCCTTGATCTTGTGGAAGGCGCGCTGCGCCTTCTCACGTTGGGTGTACTTCTTGTGCATGATTGCACAGAAAGTCTCCCACGGCATGAGCTGCCACTGGAGGTGCGGCTGCTGTGTAGTCCACTCCTTGACCACGTACTTGAAGAGTTTGTTTTCAAGCTGCGTCGTGGCAAGGTCGCCCCACTGGCTGAGTGGAGCCTTGTGGACATGTAGGACATGCTCCATGCGGTTCAGCCAGTCGGTCAACTTCACGCCCTTCCGGAAGATCTCCACAGTGTGCAGGAAGGACGTGTTCATGACCGACCCCGAAGTCGTCAAGGTAGGCAAGTCGTCGCTGCCACCGGCATTGGCATCTGCAGTTGCGACACGCTGCGCTTGCTGCTGCATCCGCACCTGGGTCACGCTCTGCAACGCCTTGTCGAGGTCGTTGCATCGGCGGCTTGCCTCATGGGCGGCCAGGCGCTGTAGCTGGCGATCACGATCAAGGTCCGTGATGCTCTGCCCGACGTGGGCCAACAGGTTGGCAAACGCGAACTTGAGCTCTGATGTCGTCAGAGCATCGGCGATAGCCTCCAGGGCCTCGCGTTGTCCGTGAACCCTTACCCACTACAAGAGGGTACGGTTTGTGTACACGCCTCCAAGGACTCCCACCTTTCGGAGGAGACTGTCGTCGGTGACTACGCTCGAGTGGACGCTGCCTTGCCCCATTGCGGCCACATCGTAGGAAGGAGGGTCCGCCCCCATTCCTCCGAGTGGTACCGTATCTCCACCACCGGTGGTGATCTTGAGTCGGCCTACGGCCTCGGCAGCAAACTTCGCGAGCCCACGACGGTCATTGCGAATTGCCTTCGCGGCGACGTCGTCCGGCTCGTTCTCGCGAGAACTTCCCGTGTGGCTGCTTTCAACGCCCTTGCTGCTCTCGACAGTCTCGCTGCCGTCGGCAGCTTCAGGCGATGCGGCGGGCGTCTTGCCCTTCTCGAGCAATCGGCTCGAGTTCGTCGCACGACGATGGCGATGGTCACGATCCTCGTCACCTTTGCCATCGTCGACGTTGTGCTCTTCGTCGGGGTATCCCCTCGGGAGATCCTCCTCCATGGCATCGTCCGTCGTGTGGGGGTCGCCCACGTGCGCGTCGACGTGCTCGTCAAGCACCCTTTTCGCCTCCGCATGATGCTCGGTATCGCTGAGGTTGGCGTCGGTTGCCTTTGGCGGTAGGGTTGCCCTTGGCGGTACGGTTGCCTTTGGGAAGGCAACCGTGCTTGCAGCGGCGGCTCCCAAAACTTGGAGTCCGCCGAGAGCTCGTGGTGAGGCCATCACCACCTTACCCTTGTTGGTCCTAGACGGTCCTGCACTTGCCATCTCGTCGCTCGTGCAATTAGCACGTGAAGACCGTTGTGAGGATCACCCCACTACTTTGAGGAGGAATCGCCTCCTAAAGTCACGCTCTCACGATCGGTGAGGCAATTATAAATTAAACTTCTACTTTTCTAGGCCGCCACGTCGGCACAAGGGCGTGGATTTTGGAACTAGTCTTCCTAGGCCGTGACTCACGGCGATTGGCAAGGACTAGTACCTAGGAAAACAGAAAATTACAAGACAAGGAATTGACAAGAAGTGTGAGTACTGCTCACAAAGCTAGGACAAAGAATGGAAGAGGAATTACACAATTCCTAGCAACTTTTCCAATCCTTCTTCTAAATTCTTGTCTTCTTCCTCTCTTCTTGTCTTCCTTGGCCTCCTCTTGAGTCTTCTTTGCGCGTCTTGCGACCCTTGGCGGCGTCCTCCTTGAGCTGGCGACGTTGGGGGAGCCGCCAAAAGTCCCCAAGGTGTCACGCTCCTTCTTTTTAGGGTGCTCTCAGGTTGTGAGAGTCCCTTAGCTTGGGGAGGGGCGCTGTCCCAGTTTTTGATGAAGGGGTTTTGAAGGAACCTTGAAGATGGAGAGGATTTTGTGGTTTTTGCGGGTAGGAACTCCCCACCCCGCCCCACAAAAATCTTCCTAGCCCTCTGGAAGTGAGGAGAGGCTGGAAGGAAGAGTCTCCACGAAGTAGAGATTTTTCAAGCTCTCTAATGCAATTTACGGAGCTTCAATCTGTGAAGTGTGGATGCCGTAGTCCGTTCTGGCGTTTTTGCTGTTGCTTGCAGCTGCCGGCGGCGTTTTATCTATGTCGTAGCCGCCGTTTCCGTCGAACCCTTGGTCGCGAGGGTCGTCTGGCTCTGAGAACCACCGTAATGGGCTGAGTCTCCAGCTCCTACTCTGAAGTCGTCGTCGGAGTTCGCAGAATGGCGTTCTCAGTCCGCGTCGGGGGTTTACCGCCTTCGCAAGACTGAGGGGTAATCGTCATCAACGACCCAGAGCAGGGAGACTCAAATATTTCGAGTCTCCGGAGGCCCATTTCCGTCTTTAACCAAACCCCTGGTTTTGGGACCCAAACTGGGGTTCTTTACCTCAAACTCTTGTGTTCGCACGAGCTATTCCGTTTGTTTTACGTCGAAGTTCGTCGTAAACGAACTTCGAGTTTCGTTTTGTCGTTTTGGCGCAAAATCGTCGCGTGCGAGGCACGCTGGCGATTTCGCGCCAGCAAATTTGACCTCACCCTCGCTCCCCCTATCCCTCGTCCGCTCTTGCTCGTTTGCAAGGAGGGCGAGGGGGGGGGTGAGGGCACGAGGCCACGAGGCCTCGCCCTCGAGGGCCTCGTGGCCTCTCAGCCGCCGATCGGGCTGAGGTCGCGATTGGCGGCTGGTGGCTGGCCGGCTGGTGGCCGGCCGGTCACTTGGCCGGCCGCCGGCCGTCCAGCCGGCCGGCAGCGAGCTGGCCGATGGCCAGCGAAGTGCTGGCCGCCGGCTAGCCTCGCTGACGCGAGGGGTGGTGCGCAACCACCCCTCGCTTCAGCGAGGTGGGAGGGCCGAACCGGCCCTCCCGCTACATTGTGTCTAGAGAGGCGGCGGTGGATCCCAGCGGGTCAGGTGAGGTCCTATTAGGGGTGCCGTTCCGTCAACAAGTAAACGATTACTATCGTAAACTTGTAAACACCTACCGTGACCTTTTCGATGATTTTTCCGTTTACGATTGTGCTTGTCACTCTAACCTGTCCGAACGTTTCTGTAAGATTAGTATTCGGACTTTGCACCTACCCATCAAGACTAAAAAAATGACGTGATTCCTAACCAGATGACAGGATCATTTTGTGTTTCTATTCTCAGTAAATTGAGGATCAAAGTGGAGCTCTCTCGACCTGGTTTTATTCGATACTGAAGTCGTTTCTGAACAAGTTGGGGTTTGGGATTATCAAAGGCAAAGATTGTCAAATTTTCCGTACATCAGTTGCAATCGTGTAATCAGCCGATCGAGACCTTTGACGCCCTAAAAGATCGCAAAATAAACCTCTCATTCTCGAGGTTCTGGACTCTTCGAAGCCGATCGTCAATCAAAAACGGCAATGGTTTGCTCTCCCAAATGAAAGATTCTACATAGAGTTTCTGTCACTTTGAAATGGGAAATCGCACACTCAGTGCGTGATAAGTGCACTTCCGCACCCATTTTGAGTGCACTCGTCACATGCACCACCCCCATACACTGGGGGGGGTCCATAGAACAAATTGCGAGAACAGAGGCAACGAACCAGGCGACCGAATCATGGCACAAACATGACGCGAAGTGTTTGGATTGACGACCGGCCGTCAAGTATGTCGTGGACAGATTCTCGCAGTTACAGTTGAACAACGATTTCAAGCTTTACAGTACCAGATAGCGATAGCGAGAAAGTAGATTATTTGAGCATCGATGAGACTTATTACAGATATACGTCGGAGTGACGAATGAGGACACTCATACGTCCTAAAAATCATTCTAGCTATCATTGCCTACATGAACCAAAGAAGAACAATCAACGTGTAAAACATAATTTTTTGTATCTAAAAACGTTTTATTTTTAGAGGAATTTTCTTCAAACCCACGTGAATGCCACAAGTAAGACAAAATAGCACACCTCGTGGGAACACTCAAAATCGGTGCGCTTAACTGGTATTCTTAGACGTGAGACAACAAACGCTCTTGGTGAGATCTTAGTTTGTGTGGAAGATCAGCGTAACCACCACACACACTAGGCCAACGCTTTAGGCCGCATCTTATGAACAAAAATCACTTGCCATGTGAGACAAAAATGCATTTGATGAAAATACTTAAAATCACTGCGCTCCATAAATGCGTCGACAAATGAGACAAAGTAACACACTCATTGTGCTTTGAGTGTATTCTTGTATGGATTATGAGCGCACTCGCCACATACACTAGCTCCACGCACTGGCCCCCCTCCTATAAGAAACTTAAACACCCCATGTGAGACAAAAGTACACTTGATGAACACACTTAATACTAGTGCGCTCAAGAAGTGCATTGATAAATGAGACAAATTAATGCACTCATTGTGCTTTGAGTGTATTTTTGTATGGATGATGAGCGCATTCGTCACATACACTAGCCCCACGCACTGCCCCCCCTCCTATAAGAAACTTTGACTTCCCACATGAGACAAAAAAACACTTCGTTTGAACAATCAAGACTAGTGCCTTCAAGAAGTGCATTGCTAGATGAGACAAATCAACACACTTAGTGTGCTCTGAGTGTATTTTTGTAGGGACAATGGGCACATTTGTCATATACACTGGCCCCATGCACTTGGGTCCATCGTAAGAGTAACATTTGCGTAGCATAAAGAACAAAGGTACACTCTTTCCATACACTAAGGAATGTGTGTACGGGATTGGTGCAAAGCATTACCTTAGAAGAGAGTACACTCAAGGGACACACCAGAAAACCAGTGTATGAAATGGCCTCGATTAACCATACCTCGTGATGTCTGCACTGTTGTGACAGCTACGGCTGATGCGCCATGGCGGGTGTCATTTGCTGCTCCAACTCCTGCCACATGTAGGAAGTGCTCTGTAGCCTATGACAAGAGGAGGCATCTGTCGGCCATCTCCTAAAGACTACTCAGGCTGAATTTGTCAAATGTCTTGGCGTACTCGCGCCCAACGCCGATTCTGATGGTGTTGAACGCCATTAGTTGGCCCGGCCCGTTCTTCCCAAGGGCCCTGTAGAGCCACATCGTCCGCCGCTAGTAGTCGGCTGGCTCCTCGTGTCCGCCCTGGCGAAGGGAGTTGAAGTCTGGCAGACACTGTGACGTTATTGCCATGGTAGCTCCTTCAAAAAGAGTGGTCGCTAGCTTCCATGCCTCGAGGGGATCAGCTCTAGCTCCGGTGCGGGGATCACCAAGGAAGGGTTTGAAGTCGAGTGTCTACTCCTCCGGGACGGCCTTCAGCAGGCCATAGGCAGCGAGGGCGGCCGTTGCCGCCTGCTGGGGCTCTATCGTCTGATACTTGATGGTGTAGTCTGGGTACACCCCCTTACTGATTGCCCACGTTTGGAATTGTGGCTCCCACGTGGTGTAGCTGTCGTCCTGCTGGTAGGCGGGAGGTTCGATCTCAAACCACTTGGGTGGCTTTGTCGACAGTAGTGCTGCCGGGATAGCTTGTGTTGGCGACGGTGACGGGGGGCCTTCTTCCAGTCCCAAACTCATGCGAAGCAGTTGGTCCTCCAGGGAAGCCGGGTCTACAGTTATTCTAGGCACGGTGCTAGGGCCTGCTTCGCCGATCGGTCCTCCTTTGCACCCAGAGCGGGTTTGACGCCGCTTTTCGAGCTATGCGAGGCGCAGGCGTAAGATGCCTTCCTCGTTACTAGCATCTGAGTTTGACTCTGGAAGGTTGTCAGATGGATCGGCGTCGAACGCTCCTAACGCTACATCGACATTGGCTGCAACTATGCTCTCGACTGTCATTTTACCTTTCCACAATGCATCACAGAGTTACTTCTACTACTGTTGATGCTGTTGCTGCTGTTGCTACGACTGCTGCTGCTGTGGCAAGACTGCGTCACGAAACAGTTTGAACAGGTCAGCCATCTGCTTGGCCGTCTGTTCAGCCTGCTAGGCCTGCTGCTCGTTCTGCTCACGTAGTCCGCGAGCCAATGAGCCAGTGCTGGATGGGGATTCATCTCTCGTCGTACCTGGTGTGCCGCCACTTACACCGGAGGCGGCAAAACCAGCGTCCATAGTGGATCCAACACTGCTGACTCCGACTTGTGTGTCTTTGGGCATGGCGTTGAGTGATGAACGCTGCCGGAAAACTTCGACAGCGTTCACCCCACCCCTGTGGGTGTGGAACGTGTGACGAGGATTTTTTCAGCCTAAAGACTGCCGTTGGACCTCTCCTACGCTGCCGAAAGAAATTGGGCAGCGTTTCCCCCGCCCCAGTGAGCGTGGTTAAGTTGACAAGGCCTTTTTCAGCCTAAAAAGCCGCCGTTGGAGCCCCCCCACGCTGCCAAAAAAAATCGGCAGCGTTTCCCCTGCCCCAGTGGGCGTGGGAAATCTGGCATAGGCTGTGAGGCTACTTGTGGGTACCTGAACCACCCCTACCCAACCCAGAAAGAGAGGGGAGCCGAACGAGAAAGGGGGGGGGGGGGGTATACCAGAGAAAGTTTGAAGGCTGCTGCTGCTGCTGCTGCTACTACTGTTGTCGCTGTCGTTGTCGTTGTCGCTGCAATGCAACGTCCTTTGCAGTTGTGGCTAGTTGCTACTGCAGCCAACTGCTACAACCACGCCGCAACTGCTGTCCGCAACTGCACCCCGCTACGGCTATTGACTGATGCTGCTGCACGCTGCCACACACCGCTGCTGATGCAGTCACTACTTTGCGCAGCCACCAGCAACGTTGCTCAGTTGTTGCTGCGGCTCAGCCAGTGCAGTAGCTGCTAGCTGTTTTCGCAACAGCTGAGCAGCTGTCACTGGCTGGTGATGTTGTAGGCTACAACTGCCGCACGCTGCTGCATGCCGCTGCTGCTACTGCTGCTCGGTGTAGCTGCCACTGCTGCTGCTGCTCTACACAGTGGCGTTGCGGCTTGGCCAACGCGGCCATGTGCGCCACTACCGTTGCCACTGATGTTGCAGCTACCACCGCCGTGGCCGCTGCTTCACGCGGCTGCTACCGCCGCTGCCGTTCAGTGCAGCGGCAGATCGCCACGGCTGCTTCGGCGAGCCCTCCCAAGACTTCGCGCTTCTCATGCACGATGTGATGAGCGTTGGCTCGTCGTGCTCTGATACCAAAACAAGATCACTCTTTTCATCTTCCCTCACACAACCACGTAGAGCACAACTCTTTGGTCGGAACAAGATTAACGGGAATCAGAACAGACAACCATGGTGAGAGAAAGAGGCAAAGGAGCGAGTGAGTGAGTGACGGCGGGTGGAGCTCGCTAACCGAGCCCACCCATCGGCCGCTGACGTGGGGCTCACTGGTGCCCACTCAAAAAGAAAGGGAATAACCCCTCCTATGTCTCACAAGCCCACAATGAACGTTTAGGCCTAAACTATGCCAGACTGAACTGTCACTGTTTCACAGGTAAGATCAAACTAGGTGAGCAAGCCAACATAGCTCAAACATGCATGAGTTTTGAGACAAGGTGTCAGCACTCCAGGATAGAACCCAACGCGCGTGAAGATGGCTAGAGTGTACCCGGTGGCTGCTCGGTAGACTCTCGTCTGCTCCCCCAGTCTTCAGTAACCTCTGCCTCATCAGGGGTCTGCACGGCAAAGGACGTGAGCCAAGAGGTCACACTGAGTACATAACATCACTTCACTGCTGCTGGGGTCAATGACGATCAGAAGAAAATTGACCTCACGACCGCGCTCCGATGTGGCATGGCACTTAGTTGGTGGACCGACTTAAAGGCCAACCGATGGCAGATGGAGAACGGCGGGGCCTCATCAGCGGTCAACGGCGCATGTCTCATATCGCAAACAACAAGCAATCTACCCTTGGAACAGATCAACCCGCAAGTGGAAGAAGCGCTTACGCCACCAACCGACAAGCGAATTCTTCCGTGCGATGCTTGGACGTTTTGGTCAGCTAAACAAGAAGTCCGATGCTAAGAACAAACTCTAGCTTCTCTGTCAGTAGTCCAGTGTGGCAGAGTATACGTGGAGATCCCGGGACATCATCACTAGTGTAGACATCGCCCCGGACGAGCTCTGTTTTCACTACAACTATGGCCTCAAACAAGACATCTAGTAAGCAATAGCCATCTTCGGCATCAAGAACAATTTACCACAGATGATTGCAACAGCAAGAGGTATCGATAGCACCGACTACAATGCTTGGATGAAGGAATCCTACAGTTGGCGACCTCTTAGTCACAGTTATCATGGAAATAGAAAGAGCCACTCGCGGAACTCCTTCACTCCAATTGAAGTGGATGCTGTCAACCAGAGAGACACGTGCACCTACTACAACTGTGGAAGAGTCGGACATATATCTCGGAAATGCTGAAGCAAGCAGCAGGCCAAAAAGGGAGGGAATTCACAAGAAAACAAATCTGGAAATGGCAAGGATCAGAGTGAAGGGGAGAACTCTTGTCCGAGAGGAGCGATCTACAATGAACGATCGCCCATCTGCACGGCTCACGACGCCGCATATGGTTTATGAGATCACAAAATTCGATGAGGGGTGCGAGGACGACCAACCGGCAATACCAGTAAATGTGCGACCCGGAGGTTACAAGAGACACAAAACGGTACGAGCATTATTGGATGGAGGGGCCTCTCACAGTTTTGTAAGCAACAACACGGTTCAAAATCCGGATTTTCAGACCAAACCACGGGTGTTTAAAGGAAATTCCACCGCTAGGAGATTGTAGATACTAAGACTCCGAGAACCACTACGACTTCAAATGGGAGACTTGCAGGATGTAATGGTCTAGATGTCATGTCCAATAAGTGATGACAAAATCATTCTCGGAAGAGATTTTTTGTACAATCAAAATCCGCAGATCGATTGGAATAGTGGCAATGTCTACGTGGAAATCAAAGGCGCAAAGCAACAACTTCCGTGCATAGGGCACAAGATGACAGCGGAAGCAACAGAGGTTGAAGCATCAGAGGAAGCCACAGTGATCGTGAAGTGACAACTTGTGCATGTGATACCACTCAACGTGGCCAAACATTGCATTCGCCAAGGGGCTCGTGCGTGGCTCGTACATTTTGATCCAATGGAAGAAACGAGGTAGCAGTAGCTGACTCGTCATCCTCCTCAGCCTCAGTAGCATGAACAAAGTTTGCGATGGTTCCGAGGAGTTTGCACCTCTCATTCGAGATTTTGTGGATATCTTCTAACAAAACACCAAGAACCTTACCACCCCGATGCGGCATCGACCATCGCATCAAACTGAAACAGAGCAGTAGACCCACAGTTCAAGGAGCCTATCAGATGAGCGACCATGAGCTGACCGAGTTGAAAAAGCAACTCAACGAGATGCTCAACCAGGGGTTCATCCGCCTATCCACGTCACCTTATGCCACACCAGTACTTTTTGTGAAAAAGAAAACTGGCAAAATGCGGATGTCCGTAGACTAACAGGCATTGAGCGATCCTACCATCAAGAACCACTAACCTCTTCCCTAACTTAACCAAATTTTTGACCAACTCCAAGGAGCCCAAATTTACTTAAATCGACCAAGGTAGTGGTTATAACCAGATCCGTATGGCAGACGCTGTCATCATGAAGGCGGTGTTCCAAACTTGCTGCGGGCATTTTTGACTTCACGGTCATGCTGTTTGGACTCACAAATGCCCTAGCAACATTCATGGCGGTAATGAACACATATCTTGCCCGTACCTTGATATTTTTTAGTGGTATATCTCGACGACAATCTGGTGTACAGCCGCACCCCGGAGGAGCACGATGGACATGTCCAAAAAGTTCTCTAAGTTTTACAAAGAGAGATATTCTTCAAAAAGATCTCAAAGTGTGACTGCGGTTGCCATTTGATCGAGATTCTTGGTCACGTCATCAATGGCGGATGGATCACCATGGATTAAAAAAAAGTGGTAACAGTCGCTGATTGGCGGATGAAGACCAACGTCCAAGTTTTCCTCGGCTTCAGCAGTCATTACCAACGTTTTGTACGGGATTACACCCGAGTGGCAGCGCCTCTCAACGATCTCTCTCGAGAATAAAATTGGCGGTGGAGAGACGGCAAATAAGAACAGTTCATTGCTTTGCGAAACGCTCTGACTTTGGTGCCATTCCTATGATTAGAGGATCCATTGATCGACTACGTCATGCTGCAAATGCCTCCGACCGAGCCATTGGCGCGGTTCTTCTACAAGATCACAGTAGCAAAGAACAACCAGTCTCATGTATGTCACAAACTCAACTACGTACATGAGAAGGAGATAGTGGCGGTTGTACACGCACTTTAGATGTGGCGCTGCTATCTTGAATGCCGCCGATGTGTTGTAAGTGCGTGTACGACCATCATTACGACTAACAGGTTTGCTGCTGTTCGTGGTTCGGCTACGTCTTCAAATATCATTATGCATGATGGTTGTATACGCCATCCGGACTTCTACAGCCAATCCTTATTCCGACGATACCGTTGAGCGACATCTCCATGGCTTTGTCACCGGATTACCGGTCACACCTAAGGGATATGACGCAATCCTCGTGGTTGTTGAAAGTTTTTCCAAAATGTCCCACTTTATTCTGAAAACGACCATCGTCATCACCAAAAGAGCAGCACACCTATTTCTAAACAACATCCTACGGCTACACGGTGTGCTAAGAACCATCACAAGCGACGGTGACAGTCAGTTTACTAGTTGTTTTTGGTGCGAACTGATGCAGTCGGATCCTGTTTTCAACGGCGATCCACTGTTAAACCGACGACCAAACCGAGCAGACCAATCAGACGCTCAAAGGCCTCCTCTAGACACTATGCAAAACACACAAGATGGAATGGGCAGAAAAACTCTCGATTCCGAAATCATATATAGCTCGGCAATATCCACCGCAACGGGTAAAACTCCGTTCAAAGTGATGTATGGCAAACTTCCCGCCACACCAGCCGGACATCACAGCCAGAGCAACTTCTTTGCCATTGATGTCCAGCACCACGACTTCTCTACCATCTAGGATGAAACACGGCAGACATACGCAAAGACACATGTAGCGATAAAGCAAGCAGCCAACAAACATTGCAGCAACCACATGTTCGCCGCCGGTGAAAATTTTCTCCTCAGCGCGGCAAACATCAAACTCCAAAGAGACGACTGTTTGAAGCTCAAACTCTGATGGATGGGACCGTTTTAGATCGAGCGCATGAAAACCCCCGTGGTTGTGCGACTCAAACTCCCTGAAACTATAGAAGTTCATCCAGTGTTCCACATCCGCAGACTCAAGCACTACTAGGACCCCGGCAAGAACTTCCTCAACAGGGATGTGCCTCCCCTTGTTGCAATACAAGTAGACGAGGACACAGAGTGCGTCATTGAGGACATCATCAACCATCAACGACGTGGCAAAAAAATTCAATAACTTGTCAATTTGCATGGCTACAACACCACGCATAACAGCTCGAAACCCTACAACAACCTATGCAACGTCGATCATCTGATCAACGGGTACTATCACCGTCACCGGGCATTCACCTGTGCACCGAGACGTCACCGATAAAAGGGGGAGAAGTGTAACGTACCAGTCGAATATGAGTCCCTAAACCTACCAAGTGGGCATTTATGTCATGACAAGAATAGCCCACTGTACGTCGAGACCCAGATTTTCACTCCGACGGTCAAGGACAATTTGGCGAACTACCATAGCCATCCGGCGTTCCTTCTTGCACATTCTGACAACTTTGACCTATTTCAAGAATCATCGACAGAAGTGTCACGGCATTTCAGTCGACATCTTGACGCATCGAGAAATATCAAGATTTATAAAGATGCATCTCGCATCTTCACTGTCGATCTTCGAAGCCCCCCGATTCCTCGGCAGAGCTTCTCGATCTGACCACTCATGACGTGACTCCGCACGCGTCACTTGACGATCAACCCGATGACTCTGACTACGCCTTATTTGTGATTCGATACTTGTATATATGTGTTTGGTTGTTTTGACACGTGTCATCAAAGTACACTTTTTGTTAATTATAAATTACGCAAGTGTCCCAAATTCTCAAACCGCGTTCTTCCTTGCAACTTCTGCCCATTTACCATCTAGGCTTTGTTCGGCATAACACAGCGCACGTTAACCTTAGGATTCCTATACCAATCGGTCCACCTCAATTTGGCCACCTACCCCAACGTCTGATTTTTTGCTTTGTGAGGTTCTGACACTTTCGACCGCTTTCCAGAATGGTCAACAAAAAAACTGTCAACTACATCAATGTTTTGATGCGATTCGATGGATTTCTCTATGGCACTAGGCTTTTACAGAACCGCGCATGGACATTCTCCAAACCCCCCATTTTTGGCATGCTTTCTCAAAGCAACTACTCACAACGCCACATGGTACAAGTCACTCATTGTATGTAAGTGCTTGAATTGTTTGACACTCGTCATCGAAGTGCACATGTCATGAAGTAGAAACTATCCAAGTGTCCCAATTCCTTGAATCGTCTTCTACTTCGCACCTCATCCCTTGAATAGTCCATGTTCTACACAACGCAACATTTGTCTTCAGATCGCAATGACGCAAAAGGGGTATCCAATGTCTTAACTATAAGCCAAAAAGCTTGCACAATTCTTAAGTGCATCTTCACCGTTCAAAAGTTTGCAGACCTCAAGATGGCAAAGGTGAATGGAGCGAGCGTACCCGGCGTTGAGCAACAATAATCGGCAAAGACTCCGGGGATGGAAGATGAGTAGTGCACGGTCAACGATGCAATGCTGGAAAACCTAGCAGCAGCGGTTACTTTTGCGACAAACGGTGCAGCACTGACGACCCCGACGGCCAACCTGGTGACTGACCCTCGGACACGGCGAACTCTTCGCCCTTGCTTTTGCCTGTCGGTTTTACACCTTGTATGATGGGAGGCACCAGCTGACAGGCTCACATCAACAAGGACATACACCAGAAGTTGTCGGGACTCGAAAGCTTGAACACCCATGTGCTCCAACATGTCAACGCGGGGATGGGGGAGCTCTGGAATCTGCGCGCTCGGGAAACAACGTTCATTGGGAGAAATCTGAAACTCTCAAGTGAACCCCAGATTTTACAGGCACTTCTTCCATCTGTTTATCCTGTAAAATCCAAAGGACCGATGGTCAGGATGTGGCTGACAATTTCGGAAATTTATTTCACCGCTATTGGGGTCAACAATGACAAGAAGAAGAAGTGACCTGGAGGCCTTGCTTTTTCATTGCACGGCTTTGAGTTGGTGGTCCAATCTACAGACCATCCGGTGACAACAGGAGACTGGTGGAGTTTGATTAATGGCTCACGCAACCGCTCTGACATCATCAACAGCAAGCATTCCACCTCTTGAACAAATTAATCCAATGTGACATAACTTTTGTGAATCTACTGGAGAACTCGATGGACTTTGCGTGTGCCACACTTGCACGCTTTGGAAAAACAAACAAGAATTCTGATGCACGGTATTGGCTTCAACACATGCGTCAACAATCTTGGAAGAGTACACTCCGTGTTTCTGAAAAATCATCACCGGTAGTGACCTCATACCCAAAAGAGTTTGCTTCTATTACAACGGCCTCAAGCACAACATCCGGCGAGCTATCGCCATATCCATTGTCCAGGACCACCTTCTCCTAATGATTGTAGCAGCCGATCCTATTGACAGTGCTCACTACAATGCTCAGACGCAGGAATCCAATGGCTGGCGACCCCAATGCCACAATTCATATTGTTGCAGAGGGAATTCACAGTTGGAGGAAACCTTGTCTCTGATGGAGATAACGGGAAGCCGGGACACATCTTGCGTCATCGAAGAGCGCATTCAACGGATGTGCTAAAGTTGCGAGAATCCGAGGCACACCTTGCGCGACTGTTGGAAATGGGTGCAACATGCCAGAAATAGGGGAGATCACAAATTGAAAATAAGGAGTTGGGAAAAGACAAAGGGTAGGAGTGGACGGCAAAGCTCCTGTGTGGTTAAAAAAATCAGCTCTGACCAATCGTTCATCTGAGCACCTCACATCACTGCAAAGGAGAGTTCATGAGGTCATAAAAGTGGATGAACCCATTGATGAGGGTTACGAGGATGACCATCCGGCGATACTGCTATGGGTACAACCAAGGGGTTGTAAAGTTTAGAAAACAGTGTAGGCACGACAAAATGAACGAGCTTCTTACAGCTTTGTAAGCAACGACATGGTTCATCATCTGTGCTTCTAAACGTAACTAAAGGTGTTTGGAGGAAAATCTTTCAAAGGGAAAAAAAAAACTATAGAAAACTATAGAACCGTCGACTTTGCAAACACTTCTTACAAAAATTTGAGATGGAATGTTCAGGAGAACTTGCCCGATGCATGATTACAAAATCAGCCTCCGTCGAGATTTCCCCCAACGACACAATGGGCAGGTAAACAAAAGCAGCGGATCTCTCGATGCCGGCATAAATGGAAGAAGATATGCACATGCATTTGATATCTCGACTAGGAGGAGATATTACCCTCACAATCATAGTTCCACAATTAGCAGTTTGTAGGAATCACTTCCTTGCAACTGTGTCCTTAGTACCTGGTCAGTTTCACGCAAGGAGCTTAACTCCTGAGATTTAGACCAATCAATGCTTCTTTGGTGTCTGTCTTTGGTGGAAAACTCTATTATGATTATCAAAGGTGAGAACAATAATGAACCACAAGGAACTGATATCTACTTATAGTCCTAAAGTCATCCTCTAGCCTAGGCGCATAGTGGCTCATTGGAGAAGCCAATTTGGGGGCAATCAAGATTACATCATCTCCCTTGCCTACGTGACACGTTCTGTGACCGCCAAGTGGTATAATCTACCAAGAAGGACCTTGAAATGTTCTGAGATGTCTCTAAAAAGCTTCGTGTCCCCCTTTTGGTCACAGTAAATCATGCCACCGCAAGGTTTCACCCTGTGACCTGTAGCTCCAAAGAGTAACTCTAGAATGCCTAGACCACAGGGAGTTGTCCTTGAGATATCTTGCTGGCTATCGTATCCATTTTAGAACAAAGAGACTTGCTCTAAAACAGTAGTGCGTGCCCTGTCTACATGGATCAGACTGTGGGGAATTTCTCCAAGGGAGTAGTGCATGCTTTGTCTATCTTGTGCCTGTCCAAACTTAAAAAATGGACAAGGGGCATAACAGATCAACAGTTCATGGGGTTGAAGACAGTAAGCTTAGTCAATTGTGTTTTTGAGCCACTCACTATTGCTGCTATGGCGGCTGAGGCACGGAGCACAACTTAGAACAGCTTGGGAGCTGGCCATGAAAAACATTCCTGTGAACACCAGAGAGTCAAGAAGGTACAAGTGAAAATGTCAATGAAGCTGTCGTCCACTTTACAGTGCCTATAGGTGAGTGACGTGAAGTCTAAAGATCACCAGGACCGTTGGAAAAACAACAGGTTGGTCCAGGGTTTGTAAGCAATCAAGCTGGTGAATTGCACTTGTCTAACATTGTCCAATTCACATATGTGGATGCAGCACTGGAGAAAGCTGTCTTGCACTCCTGCAACTTGCACAACACTTGGGAAGTGTGTCTGCAGCCGAGGAGGGGGAGCTTCCATATCGTACAACAGCAGTTGGTTTAGTCAGGACCAGAGTTGTTTTTTCCATGGAAAACAACACCGACGTTGAACTCCAAGCAACGGACCCACTTGGCCTTCTGGTCTAGCGGTTCTAAAAGGCCATTTATGGTCTAGATCATTTGTACCCTTATTGGAACATAAAGATAACATCCGTTCTGGATGTATTGGATTTTTTGGTCATTCCATGTTCATGCTAATCGTGTCCCCCAGCCTGAAAGTTGTCCAAGCTGTGAAATTCATGCTTTAGTATGCTTACAGGGTGACAGACTCTTGGTGAGCTTGTGCACTAGACAACATTTTCTGCTCCATGTCCAGAAGGCAGTGTTTGTGTGCAACAGGGGGAGAAAACTGCACTGTTGCTAACTTTTGTGGAAACATTTCTAACTCCCAACATTGCTGCACTTGTGACTTGTGACCAGACTTGCGCTAACATGTGCCTTGTGACCAGACTTGCGCTAGTACCGTTCTTTTTGCAACTTCTTCGATCATTCCTTGCCATGCCGTCAAGCAGGACACGTGGAGGTTGTGCCTTGTGGTGTGTGATGTGTATTCTCTGAAGTGTGTGTTGGACTGTGATATTGCGTGCAATGCAGCCATTAGTTGTTGGCAGATGCACTTTCAGTTACTGGGCTCAGAAACCCGGCGATCACAGCTGCACATGTTGCATCTTTTGTGTTGGTGGTACGATGCTCCTGTGATGGGTATGTTAGACCATGTCCCAAGTATTTTCATCGCATGAAGCCAATTATGTTTCCCTTGGGTAGAGTACATTTGAGAGTGCCTGGTTGTGCCGCTTGTTTAAGCAACTCGACGCCCCCATTCACTGATGTTCCTGGCTGATGTGCCTGGCGCTCTGTGAATGACAGTGCCCTGAAAAACCCACAAAGTTTCATAGCACCCAGCTTTGTGCTCACAGCCGCCCTCATATTCCACGCACAACCACACACTTCACATCAATGCGACAAGGCTCATTTCCAACCCATGCTAGCACAAATCAGTGGGACACTGTGGAGCCTTTGATGGCCGCCCGGCATGCGGCCATGTTATGAAACTTAGAGCTCTGAAAAAGGCTACCTTCTTCTGATTTGCGTTTGAAAGGCAACTTCTCCGATTAATTGGCTGATGTTCCTACAAATCCTGAAGACATAAAGGAGTTGTGAGGCCATGAAACGAACTACAAAAGCAAGGACAATGTTGGGCCAAAGAAAGAATTCGTATAGGAAGATTAGGACATGACAACCCCTTGCCAAAAAACATGAATATCATGGGTTGCTTCATTCTGCTAAGAAGACCGAGGCTCCATCCGAAAAAAAAAGTAAAACCGGAATTCCTCTGCCTCTTCATCCCAGTGCCTGTCCCTCTCCTCATCATCCCAATCCCGACTTAACCAGAAGCGCAGGTTCTTTTTCAGCTGATTCCATGAGGAATGCATAAACAGGCAGTGGTGCAAGGATCTCTACAGTGGTTGGTCGACGGGCCTGAGCATCGGGAGGCAGGCGCAGTGGAATAGTCAGTGGCAGCCAAGGCAGAGCTATGGGATGGGGAAGGGCCTGGATAGCAGCAGGCCAGTTTCCGGGAGCAGTGGTTGGCAGCTGCAGCTGAGCAACAACAGGCTGACAGGCATGAGGAACAGCATTCGGGCAGCGTGGAGCAGTAGTTGCGGCGTCCGCTACTTAGCCGCCAGCAGACAGACCTGACCAAAAGCATGCTGGCTGTGTAGATTATTGGGTGGCGGCCAAGTGTGAGCAGCAGGAGGCAGACAGGCCAGACCACTAGAAGCCAATGTAAATCACGGTTTGGTGGTCAAGGCTACGCAATGACGGAAAGGCCTTACCACAAGTAGGAGGACGGCATGGATGAGTGGGTGGCAAGAGGCAATGAAGAGCACTGGACAGAGAAGCCAGACCACCAGCAGGCAAGCGGCGTTAATCAGCGGATGGCTGCCCACTCTGAGCAGCAACAGGATCCTGCACCAAAATCTATCAATCCTTCTCCTCCGCGATCATTCGCAACTGTCTTTTTCATGGAACAAGGATCCGCCCGGTTGAGTCGCCAATCTCGCAACGGCCCACATCCATGCCGCTCTCTCTTTAGCACATGAGGTTTTGTCCCTACGCCCAGATCTCTTCATCCTCAGTAAATCATCCACCGCTTTCACCAACAACATGTATAACCAATATAAGGACCTGTGTTACCCCTAACTTTTCCTTCTTACTTTTCTGCCGCTACCTTTCTACTTTGCTCCCCTACCTGGGATTCCCTTGCCTATCGTGACTGACTCTGTTGCGGATCTATGTGTCCACCTCAACCTGTCCTGTCATTGCTACTCCGCGGATTGTGTTATGCTTTCTATCCTACTCGTGTAAAATACCCCTTTCAACTACTACAACTACCCTCTACTTTACACCTGCCTGTCACCGGACGTCTCCATTGCTCCCTATGATCCTTGTGTGTGATGTTCCGACAGATGCCGCAACGACGGCTCTCCAGTTTCTGGTTTGGAAAGAGGTCTTTGAGGCAGTTTCCGCACCACGGCTTCTTGTCTCGGTCGAGACATACGTGGCAAGCCCAGATCTCTAGGTTCCCTTTGTTTGTAGATAGCTCTAGACCTGTGTACTATATCTTATTTGCACTACACCAGCGCTACTCCCTTCCTCTCCTCCCAACACATAGCGCACATCTGCTTCCCTTTCAGCGGCTTGTCTCCCCGCGGTCTCTCCTTGCATCTCTTTCACATTCAAATGCCTTTCTTATTCCATAGTAGGCAGTCACTGCAGCACATCCTCTCACACCGGTGGCACGCGTATGTCATCTTGACGATGTCTTGGGACAGAGGATGTCGTCTTGCGGTAAGGTTCATCCCATCTCACATACTTAAGCATGCGGAACCCTCGTTTGGTGACCCAGTCCCTAAAACATTGGACGCAGATGTGCATGCCTCCCGCCATCTCCTTTGGGACCATGCAGTGGGCATAGGTGGTCCTCTTCCACTTCGTTCACAGCTCTAGATCACCAATGAGTTCTTCCGCACACCCCGGGCACTCTTCTTTTGCGTTCTTTTGCTCCGCACTCGTGCTAGGCCCCCTTTCCACCTTTCTTGCTCCTATCCGTAAAGCTTCTTCTTCTGCATGGCTTGTCCCTGGTTCTCCATCCTCCTCCTCTTCCTTTTCTTCCTCTTCTTCCTCTTCCTCTTCTTCGTCTTCTTCTTCTTCTTCTTCTTCCTCATTAGCAGCACATTTTGTAACACGGTGGTAGCAGGCACGGCACACCCTCTTTCCGGCTGATAGCCACTTACCGCAGGTGAAGACAACCATCCCTTGTTTGCAGCTTTTCAGCACGTTGACACCCTCACAAAGACCCATGTTGCATCTTGGACAGCGCCGCTGCACCCTCATATCCATCCCATCTGCTCTACCTCCTAGTGTTTGTGTAAGCTTCCTGAAATCTTGGCACAACCGCTTGTCCGCTTCCCTCCTCTCACCTTCCATTTTCCACTTCTCATGTCTCAGGTAACCAGGACACCACGCACCTGCCCTATCTGCCGAATTCCCGTCTCTGCATGGACCCTCCATCTCCTCTTTGTCTTCTTCGTCCTCTTCCTCTTCATCCGCGGGGGCATTTTCCGGACTCTGCTCCTCCTTGCCTTCATCCAACAGAGTCATGCCGAGGTCCGATGGACGCTCCCCTTCGCCCCCTCCTTGGATCCTGTGTGTCCCCACCACCCACACACCATACCAACCCGTCCCTCAGGCCGCCTCCTGTCACCTGGGGATGTGCGTAGAATGCTCTCTCACGTTGAGTGAGGGAGAGGCTATTTCACTGCACTTGTACTTTTGTGCTGAAGAGGCACAAAAGTGTGTGAAAGCAGATTTCAGAATGAATGGAGGGGGATCAAGCCCTTGCAAGAATACTTACCTTGCATCGGTCGATATCACTCGATATCAAGCCATGTCGACTGAAATCAAGTCGATATTGACGCAGTGTCTAATCGACATTTGTCTGTGCGGGAAAAAAAACAAAGTATCAACCCGGCCTCGATATTGGTCGATACTAGAGATTTCGGGTGAGGGGGAGGGGGGGGGGGATCCCCTGTTTTTCGGTATCGATATCGATATCGATGTCGATATCACCATCGATATCCAGTATTGATATCAATCTCGATATTGATACTGAGATGCATTTCGATACTGAAAAATCCCAACCATAGTCTGATTTTGCACTCTGTGAATTCGAACTCCAACTCGACTCGCCTCGACTCGACTCGTGTGCTGGGTCCCTAACTCTAACTCTTACTTGCACCCTACCAACTCAGACTCTGACCGGCTGAGTTTGAGTTCGACTCAGAGACGCGAGTTCGAGTCGAGTCTGGTGCAGTGAACTGATTTCTACCTGGATGAAATCCAACGGTAGGAGAATGGGGGTGGACCCGCGGGTACCATTGAAGGCTCCGCTGAGAGTGGGAAGGAGGCACTAGCCTCCACCTTATGGACAGGAGCCTTTTTCTGAGACGGCATAGCGCAGAAAATGGGAATGAACGCATTGTCTTGCATGAACAATATTCCTCACATACCCAGTATGTCGGCTCACCTCCCAACGTGTGGATGTAGCGCTCCTGGTGAAAGAGCATGGATCGTGGTAGGCTCTTGATCTCCATGCCACGGAGCAAGGCCATAAGACCAAGGTCCTTTATCGGGTTGGACACGGAGAGGAGGTCCTTCATCGCGGTGATGGCCAGGACGGAGGGCAACTTGGCAAGANCATTGATTGATGTGCGACCAAGGAGAAGATCAGCGAGCTCGAGAACACTGTGGTTGCATAGAGCTTTGATCTCAGCGACACAGGCGATATGCCAGGCCGCGTTAGGACAGGCAAGGGCAATCGCAAGGGTGGGGGGAGGGGGGGCAGTGAGATCAACGGGAAGTGTTGGATGAGAGGAAGGAGTACAAAAAGAGACCAGAAGAGTGAGGGTGGCAGTGACGGGAGCATCTGAGATCAGCATATTGGTGACGACATCGTGGGCATGGCAAACTCAAGTTTGAATAAATGGCTGCTGTGGGCATGTCTGAGAGGAGATTGTAGTGGCGGAGAGGACTGGGGAGGGAGAGAGGGAGATGGACAGGAGAGGGAGAATGCGTTAGCCAAGGCACAAAGGAGAGCACGGGGTAAGTGGGATCGAGTGCGAGATGATATGGGGGGG
>SZWC01012657.1:22250-62014 GCA_023375785.1 Penium margaritaceum | reverse complement strand
ACATTGTCGTCCCTGATGGTGTTGCGCATGTTGTAGGCGTAGTTCTCAAACCCATTCTTCGCCTCCACCTTCTTTTTGTGCTGCTCGTCCTCCTCCTTGTACTTCTCCGCGTCTGACACCATGCGCTCAATCTCGTCCTTACTCAGTCGCCCCTTGTCATTGGTGATGGTGATCTTGTTCTTCTGTCCCGTCGTCTTGTCCTCCGCCGTCACATTCAGAATGCCATTGGCGTCAATGTCAAAGCACACCGTGATCTGAGGCACGCCACGTGGGGCCGGCGGGATACCCGACAACTCGAACTTGCCCAGCAGGTGGTTGTCCTTAGTCTTGGTGCGCTCACCCTCGTACACCTGGATCAGCACGCCTGGCTGGTTGTCGGCAAAGGTGGAGAACACCTGCTCCTTCTTCGTGGGAATGGTGGTGTTGCGCGGGATGATCACCGTCATCACTCCGCCCGCCGTCTCCAGCCCCAGAGACAGCGGCGTCACATCCAGCAGCAGCAGGTCCTGCACCTTCTCATTGCCCTCGCCGCTAAGAATCGCCGCCTGCACAGCTGCACCGTACGCCACAGCCTCATCCGGGTTGATGCTCTTGCACAACTCCTTGCCGTTGAAGAAGTCCTGCAGCAGCTGCTGCACCTTGGGCACACGCGTCGACCCGCCCACAAGCACCACGTCGTGGATCTGGCCCTTGTCCATCTTTGCGTCCTTGAGCGCCTTCTCAACGGGCTCCATGCACTGTTGTGGCACAGTCACAGTGAGATCAGAGCAAGAGATGTTTCAGTCAAACACTCCACCCACAGTCCGAAGTTGCTGGAGTGCAGTTTCACGTAAAAAATGGCTCGCTCACAAATGTGATGGAACAAATCCCAACAACCAACATTTGTCTCGGAAGGGAAGGGATCCACAGGCACAAGCCCCAAACTCATAGTGCCAATGTACATCCGCAGGCTCTTGCCAAGCGAGGTGGAGTGCAAGGATAAGACGAACACGGAGCACGAAGGGAGCGAGGGAAGTGCTGCCCGGCCAACGCACCTTCCGGAAGAGGTCCATGCACAGCTCCTCGAAGCGGGCGCGGGTGATGGTGGTGTAGAAGTCGATGCCTTCGTACAGAGAGTCGATCTCGATCGTGGTCTGCGCGGTAGACGACAGCGTGCGCTTCGCCCTCTCGCACGCCGTGCGCAACCGCCTCAGAGCACGGGGATTGCCTGAGATGTCCTTCTTGTTCTTGCGCTTGAACTCCTGCACGAAGTGGTTCACCAGCCGGTTGTCGAAGTCCTCGCCACCCAGGTGCGTGTCGCCGGCAGTGGACTTCACCTCGAAGATGCCCTCCTCGATGGTCAGAATGGACACGTCGAAAGTGCCGCCGCCCAGGTCGAAGATGAGCACGTTCTTCTCTCCCGTGCTCGAGTTCTTCTTGTCCAGCCCGTACGCGATGGCGGCGGCCGTCGGCTCGTTGATGATGCGCAGCACGTTGAGGCCCGCGATGGCGCCCGAGTCCTTGGTGGCCTGGCGCTGCGAGTCGTTGAAGTAGGCAGGCACTGTCACCACGGCGTTCTTCACAGTGGTGCCGAGGTACGCCTCCGCAATCTCCTTCATCTTCGTCAGCACCATGGACGAGATCTCCTCCGCAGAGAACGTCTTCTTCTCACCCTTGTAAGTGACCTCGATCATGGGCTTGTCGCCGGCGCCGGCCACCACCTTGAACGGCCACAGCTTGATGTCCGCCTGCACCGACGCGTCGTTCAACCGCCGCCCGATCAGCCGCTTCGCGTCTGCAAGAAGGAGACGGTGAGGCATGTTGCGGAGAAGACATGTTGAATTGAACATCCGACGTGGCCCATCAGCCGCTTTGAGTCGACACGACCAGTCGCAGGTGGGAGGGACGTGCTGAGGACAAGACTAGAAAGACGCAGGGATCCGAAAATCCTCAGACAGTGGCAAAATGACTGCGACCCAACGGCACTATACCAGATGCGGCAGACATGGAAGAATGGAAACTCTGGCAGGCACGAAGAGTCAATGGTGATTGGCGCCAGACGAAGACGGTGACGTACCAAAGACAGTGTTGATGGGGTTCATCGCCACTTGGTTCTTCGCCGCATCGCCAATGAGCCGCTCGGTGTCCGTGAATGCGACGTAGGATGGGGTGGTGCGGTTGCCCTGGTCGTTGGCGATGATCTCCACTCTGTCGTGCTGCCACACTCCCACGCAGCTGTACGTGGTGCCGAGGTCGATGCCAATGGCAGGCCCGTCTTTCGCCATTATTGCTCACTGGAGACAAGTCGTGGACGGATTGGCCACCTCTATCGTTTCTTTGCGAACTTCGTGCACGTGTGCCGTAAGCGGTCGAAGAGAGCTGTTCGATATCACGATACCAAACTTCATGAGTCCGCATGTCTTTATGTAGGGGGAGGGGCAGCCAGTCATTCCAGCATGCGCTGACCGCGCTGTCGACTTCGAGAAGTTTCTAGCCCCTACGGTCTCCCTCCTGCTCCAGTCTTAACGACAGTGGTGGTCTGAAGGGAGACAATTCGGGATGGAGTAGTCGGGGACTTCTACTTTTTTACGTGGCACAGATCACGCCCGCGTCGTTTTCTGTCCAATGGCAAGATTTGGACAGCAGCAGCTGGAAGCTAGTGCACGACAAAAATGCACAGACATTTCGCAGTATACCCTAAAAAACGTTGAATTCGATGTTCACTACTTTTTGCCTCATCTAATTTCGTCCACAACGAACTTTCATCGAATTCAAAGATACCATCTAAATAATTACAAAATAAAATAATCGAAATCAAGAAACTACCGCCATAATTTCAGAGCTTGGCGCCCTTGGTTCATTACCACTTTTTTTGTTGGAGAAAACTGCATACGGGTATTATATGTTGAAGAAGCTTGGTTCAACAAACATTAGTTTGTCGAACTAAATGCAGCTCCGCTGCCCTACGGTCCCGCTGCCCCGTAGACTCGTTGCACTACTGATTTGATGCCCTACTGCCTCGCTACAACTCTGATTTCCTGCCACCCTGATTAAACGGCCCGGTGCACCCGCTCAACTACGTTCGCGCCATCGACGAGCATTCGACCGTTCAAAAACAAATGCCCTAATGTTGAAGCAAAGTCAACATTCATCCAAAACAATTGCATGACCCGGACAAATGATCGAATTCAAGGCCCCACCCCTCTACTTTCGTCGACTTCAAACGTGCCACCTAAATAATTTGAACCCGAGAAAGAGCTCGTGGAATTAATTATGGAACAGGTAAATAATCGAATTCAAAGGCTTTTGAATGGACAAGCAGAAAATGAAAAATGGACGAGCAGAAAATGCTAGATGACATAGCAATCTTACGTTAACCACTTTTGAAGGGTACTTTAAACTAGAGGTTACTTAGATGCCTTCCGTTTCACACGTCGACATAAGCTACATGATACAGTAGAGCCGATGCATGAAATACTAGAAAAATGACATTTTGTTAATTATCAACACATGGAACATTTAATAGTCCTATCCGACAGACAAACACATGCAAATGATCGATCAAACGCATCTACGACCTCCATGAACATCAAACATGACATTAAATAACACCACAATTCATCCAAGATTGTTGAATTTGAATGAACGAGGCATAGCAACAAACATCACGAGTTGTTGTCTTCTTGCGTTTGTTATAGAGGATGAAGCGACGGCGTCATTCTACACAACCAAAAAAGGTGACTCATTTGAAGAAGATATGGTATGGTCTACATTAATGGAGGCACTGATGTCTGTTGTTTGTAACTAGAGTCGCAAAAGAAACAATGTGGACTCACGTTCCTTTGATGTTTTAGGAGCAAAATCTAGCCAGAATCGTAGACGTCTTTTGTTTCATGCCATTGGACATGTTACACTTCCAAAACTGACCACACTGACATACAAGTGGTCTCAAAACATTACAAAATTGATTTTGTTCCATGTTTCATCAATCGGGTTCCTCTTCCAAACATCGACAAATTTTGGTGTCTCGTCGTTTAGAAAGGGATTTTTTTGCAATCGTACATCTCTCACATTGCATGCAAAAGCGATGCAATGCCGCAAATTCTGACGACTTGGAACCGGATTTGTTCTTCGTTTTAGGGACATTAATACTTCTTGGAACCATGTTTCTTTGCCAATTCAAAAAGAAACATTCCGGAACGTGATTGCCTCATGTGTCAAGGGTGAAAAATAAACCAGACTTAGTTTATACCTCATTTAAAGAACTTTGACACCAATGGAACCATAGTAACTTGCCAAGGTATGCCTCCACAATATCCTCCTTCTTCATCAGCACCATGGACAAGATCTCCTGTGTAGAGAACGTCTTTTTCTCTCCCTTGTGGGTGATCTCGATCATAGGCTTATTGTTGGTGCTTGCCACAACCTTGAACGACTATAGCTTCACGTCTTCTTACACAGACGCATCGTTGAATCGCCGCCCGATTAGCAGCTTGGCATCTACAAGTGAGATAAGTTCAGGAAATTTAAAACGACATTTGGTTGTGCTCCAACATAGCCCATGCCAGATCTACCTAGAGGAGTTGCTCCTCAAACTGTCTATTTGTCTTCAGAAGCAATAGTGTGCTAACAGAAAAAAAAAGTGGAAAACTCCAACTTGCACCCATATCACAAATAGTGTTTAACTGACAGACGATGACAATAGTATGTGTGTTTTCAGCCCAAAGTCAAATGAGTAAGATGGTCGACCACTTAGTCAAGGTACCAAAGATTTTTACGATGGGGTTAATTCCCACTTGGTTCTTTACGATATTGCGGATGAGCGCCTCTGTGTTGGTCAGGGAAACATATGACAGGGTGGTATGGTTGCCCTTGTCATTCTCGATAACCTCCACTTTGTTATGTTGCCAAAATCAAACGCAGGTGTATGTGGTGTCAAGGTTGATGTCAATGGTTAGCCCGTCCATTGCCTTCGCTGCTCAGACCTAGCTCATTATTATCGGTAAAGGAGACTGCAAGGAGCTCTGACTACACAAAAGGGGCTTCTTGTTTGTATTAGGGAAAGTAGATGAGTGTGTTTAAGAAAGTGTGGAAAACTTGAATTATAAACGAGGAAGTTGCCACAAACATTTTCGTAGGGCCACCAAGGTAGCCCAACAAGGAGACGTAGCCAGCCAGATGATTTCTCAACCAAACTATTTTAAAAACATCATTTTTGCGTAGTTGCAAAAGTTCTCAAAGATTTTGGGAGAGACGATGCACATGAGGGATGAAAAGAAAAATTGTTTGTCTTGAGTTAGCACAATTTATGTGAATGACTTTTTATATGAGAAATCAAGAGGATTGCATGGTCCAGATGAAATGTCTTGCACTAGCTGACGAGATAACATACATGAACCAGGTCGCGCGCATCAATTTCCCAATGCGATTTCACAAAAAAATTCTTATATTAATGGTTTTGTTTATTGAGTCCATAAGATGTACATCAAATTTTAAATGCCTACAACGGGTTGTACAAATCCGTGAGTAGTTTCCTACATGTGAAAAACATTGAAGCACTAACAAAACCAACAACTTCGACTTGACTCTTGCTACTTCTATTATGTAGTTCTTGAGTGTGTTTGGGAGGGATAGAAAGTGGGAACAACGGACAGGTCTCACATCAAGCCGGGGATCCTTTCATGAAACCGAACCATTCGACTACCTTCAAAATGGAAGAACAAAATGAAGACACATAAATTAAGATGCATATCATGAAAATAAGCTCATATGCTGGACGGAATAATCAAGCAAACAATAGATCAGGTACTACATATTTTGTTATGTATTTTGGAAAACGATAAGATCTTAGTAGACACATCTCAGAAATGTTCCCGTCCAAAATTGCAATCCTTGACACACTTTGAGGATCCTGAAGAAACATAATGGTATAGTGAAAAGTTGAAGAGGACGACAATTATGTTACAAAACAATGGTGAAAATGTCGATTCCTCCTAATTTGTATCCCATAGCCCTCATGTACCCCTCCGTCGGAACAAAAAGTCACATTCGTCCCTTCTTTGGAACTATAAGCCTCATATACCCCTCCTTCAGAGCGATAAGCTCCATTAGTCCCTGTCAAACAACAAAAAGCACTGTTCGTGCCCTCCCCCTCCCTTTCCACCAAACAACGGAGTACGTTGTAACTTAAACATGGCAAAATTGGGCATGCACTGTTCAAATGCCGTCCTCCAATGCGACCTTCGCGATGGAGGATAGGTAAAGATTCAATGGGTCGGGATATTGGGGGGGAGATTGCTGGTCGACGTCCTTTAGTTGCAACTTTGTCGTCCGCCGCTACATCCCCACACCCCTTGTCATGCCGAATGGACAGGTTGAATTTACGATGTAGAACACAATTTGAAATTTGAGATGCTTTAGCAACCTTTAACAAGCAATAAGTGCACATGAATTGTTGATTTTCTAAGACATGAACCAAGGGCTAGAGCCCTTGCTAGTAGGATCTTTGGGTGATCAGTATTCTAGCTTGTACAATAGCAGGAGAAGGGATGGGGACTTTGGACTAAAATCTTTATTTATGTTAAGCACACGTATGGTGCACGGTAACGCTAAGCACACGAGGCTAGCACATCTCCTCTACCACAGAGGGGTAACGCCTTGCTAGGCATTGTAGGCCATCCTAGGAAGGGTCTTTGCGCGGTTTCCAAGTTGAGTGGTCGCTATAGAAGCCTCCACCAAGTCTATCAGGCCTTGTCAAGATTATAGGGACCTTGGAGGGATGTCCAACAGAGTCTTGGTATGGGCTCAAGAGTCAGAGGTTTGAGCGAAGTTTAATTCTTACAAAATGTTGAGATAAACTGAACTAAAGGAGCTCTGCATTTTTTACCTGCGGATCTGGAAAGTTGACCACCTAAACAAGAAGTTTCCTTAAGGTGGTTCAGGTCTATTGCCTCTTAAGGAAGCTTCCTTCCAGGAGAAGCTTCCTCTAGTTCAAAGTTTTTACTAGCATCCCTCCTACCCTAGAGAGAAGCTCTCTCCTTGAGGAGGCTTTGTCAAGTCTTCAGGTGGAGTTTCACATCGAGTTTGCTTGCTCTTTTGGATTTCCTCTAATGGTCGTTGATCTTGTCGTGCTCTTGCGTCAGATCCGTCAATCAAGAGCGCCCTGAAGCTTGCGTTAGATAGGCCCATGTAGGTTGAAGGGCCCAAGATCCATGCATGGTGATGGTGATGTAGTTTGGACCTCATGCCAAGGGTGCATTAGTCTTACCCAGTCAGTTAGAGGACTCGCTGACCAAGACAGCTGTATAGAGCTGTGTAACTCCCCTCCTTATTAGAGCTAACTAGAGGCATGCATAACCCTCTTGCGCATGCTAGCACACCATGTTACACACCAGGCCCTTTAAGCTGCTTAAGGGATAGATGCCAGATTTGTTATGGCCTGTATAGGATAATTCCTTGTAGACGTGGACCGAAGAATTCACCGTAAGAAAATTGTAACTTTCCGTACAGTGTTCCGAATGGAGTATTGTCTTCACCATATCATAACTTGACACTAGCACAGTAAATGCACCTTTCAACCCTCCCCCTCAATTGGTGTGCTAGTGGTTTGAAACATGTCACTCCTGCGGGCTCCCAGAAAAATCCTCAAGTGACTCCCACAGGTCTTTGTCGAGGAAATGGCTCCTCCTCGTTCAGTGCAAATTTTGAAAAATTGTCAATATCATCTTCTTTACCCCGAGAAAACTTTACATTCTCTCAACTTGGTATCAGGATCACTTCCCGACCTGTTGTGGGGACACTGGCATCTGATTCTAACAAGATGTCGTAACCGATAATGTTTTGGTCGAGTTCGGGCCACTTCATGAAATTATCCGTTATCTCATGCAGAAGAAACCTATCTGGTGCTTCATGAAGATGAGGCTGCGCATATTGATTTGGTCCCCTCGACTCCTTGTTTCATCTGTCTTACACCTATGGAGGTGAATGATCTTCCAGAAGAAACATTTTTGAGTTATGTGTTGACCTTTTACTTGGAGGAGCAATACAAAAGCCACCCTAGACGTTCAAGAGGCCGTTCTTGATGTTTTTAGTCACAAGCAGGTTATCTTCATGAGTAACTACCGTTGTGTTGTTTCTCTCCCGCTAAAAGACCTGTTTTAGTCCTCGCCGTCCATTGCTTCTCGACTGGAAAACATCGTTCTTGGTCATTTTGTCTACGGTGGTCGCTCGATTGTGCTTCCACCGAATCTGGGGCGCATCTTCTAATTTTGCAAGTGAAGGCGAGGCCTTGTTCTGCACTTCACTTTTTTAGTGTGGGGGACACAACCTTGAAAGTGTGAGTGTCTCTATTGCATAGTCAAGGAGGCACTGTGCGCAGCTCCCTCCACTTGCTTACGCCATGTCCTTCATGCCGCGATTGTTTTTATGTTCGCCGCCACGAATAGTGGAAGTCACTCTCACGCGCTGGCTCTTCTTAGCAAGCGGACCCTCATCTTGCTCCCCCTCATTTGCCGACATCAATGGCAAGGCTCTCGAGCGAGCGGTCGTGAGCTCCATGGCCTCTCTTTTGCTCTCTCACTTCTCCTTTTTCCCCTTTGTCTCTAGCTTGCTACCGCCTCCATGACGCGGTCATTCCGACCTCCCAGCCACGCTAGCTACAATGGCTGCATCAGCTTCTCCGGCTGCTTGCTCGGTAGCCCCTTTTCCTGGCCACCACTGCTTCAATTTTGCAGCTGTGCTAGTTGCGCAAGCTGCGACATGTGCTTCAGCTGCTCAAGAGTCTGTTACTCGAATGTTTTTCCTTTTTCTTCCAAGGTCTTTTTTCTCATCGCGACCATGTTTATTGTCGTAGTGCACCTTTGCAATTGTGATAGGTCGCGTTTTGACTGCAAGGATTTCGGCTACGTCGGCAGATCCTCTAGCCAAAGATGGAGTCAATAGTTGGCTTTTGATCTATAGTTCCTTCTCAGCTGGGTAATGATGTTGTGGTGTTGTTGGGGCTATCGCAATAAGCTCAAATCCGTTGGAAAAGTTCTCTTAGTTTATGGTGTTGCCTTTTGGACTTCCTCCGCAAAACGCCCCACACCATCACGTGGTCCACAAAAGTGACGTTGATTTGTTGAACAATGATTTGCTACTGTCACCACCGTTGCTTTAGATATCTTTGCTTCATTTGATGTTGTCTCTTGCACCTTGAAGCATCTAATGTTTGTGTGCATAAAGCAGGCTTACGCAATGGCGGAGCTGCGTGTGTTTGACTTTCACGTCCCCTCCACGACTGGCCGCTTCCGCAAGTACTAAGAGACGGCGTTGGAGGTGACACCACACTGCCCCATGCACCTATAAAAAACGTCCTTTAGGACTCTCTTCATCAAAATGTCCTTACTTTGTGCCTGGAATGTGCACGAGTTGGATCGTGTTTTCTTTGACCTTTGAATGAATCTAACGTCCATGAATATCAATGCGCTTTGTTCGACCTTCGAAATTTGTCAACTTTGCGAGGTCAATTGCAGACTTGATGTCGACAAAAAAAATCAGCTTTTTGTTAACAAATTGAATGTCCTCAACAAGTTCGCAAAGATACGTGCCCTGTTGTGCTGCTAAAGTAGCAGCCACATACTCAACTTCAACTGAACTGAGTGTGATGAGTTTCAGTCGATTGTTGGTCTAAGACACTGCTCCTCTGCCAAGAAAGCACATGAATTCCGTTGTACTCCAACGGTCCTCCTTCGTTCCTCCAAAACATGTGTCGACATAACACTCAAGGTCGAGGCTGATTGTCCTCCCAAGAACAAGATGAGTGTCACCTATCGTCTTCAGGTAGCGTAGAGCTCTATCTAGCTCCTTGCACGCCACCCCTGGACAAGTCTTATTGTCGCATGCTACGTTGCTCACGGCAAACTGAAGATATGGCCGTGTACAAACTGCTGAGTGCATCAACGATCTGACTCTACTACGATAGTCGGTATTACTCATTCCCCTATATCCCTAATGAGTCAACTGCATATGTAACAGAGGTGTTGCTACATGTCAATCAGGAATGTTAAATAGTTTGCAAACTTTGTGAGCGTACGTTTGTTGGCTTAAATGACGCGTATACGCTTCACGATCGTGTTCGATGTTTATACCCAGGTAGTTCTCAAAGCTGGGCATGAGTGTCGCATTAAATTCTTGTGCCATGGCTGCTACTATTGCTTTGATGAGCTTTGTCGATGGACCTATGATGAGAAGGTCGTCAACGTAGACCAGCACATAGCAGGTAGGCTTCATGTCTGGTGATGGCAGATGTAGGAAGAGGCAATCCTCATACGGTGAAGGCTCAAATTTGAGAGACTCCAACACTATTTGTAGCTTCCTATGCCAAAGTAGGGGGGTTTGCTTCAGTCCGTACAAAATCTTCACTAGTTTACACACTCTACCATGCCCGTCATTGTAGTCCTCTGGTTGCTTCATGTAGACGGTTGTATCCATCTCGCCATGTAGAAAGGCATTTTTTACATTGAGCTGCTACACCTCATAATCCATCACTACTGCAACTGCAAACATGATGCGGGCAGTGGTGTAGCGGCTCATGGGAGCGTAGGTGTGAAAGAAGTCTTTTTCCTCTACTTGCGTGAACCCCTTGGCCACGAGGCGAACCTTGAACTTGTGAATGCTCCCATCTGCTTTTGTCTTGACGCAAAACGCCCACCTCACTCCCACTAGTCGGGACCCAGATGGAAGCTCCATGAGCTCCCACATTCTTTGATCCATGAGACTCTGGTATTCTGTATCAAGTGTTGCTTTCCATTCTATAGCATGCTCACCCTATAGTGTTTCTTTCACAGTCTTCAGCTGTAGTTGAAGCGCGCTCATAGAGAAGAGAGCTACAAGATGCATGGTGGTGTAGTCCGCCAAGACATCATCCGCCTCATTGTATATGGAGCAGGCCGTGATAGCCAGATTTGCCTCATTGATCTCCTATTCTTCTTCTTGTTGCAACTGTTATCCTAGGAGGCAAGTGAGGCGCCCCGGATGCCTAGCAACTCGATCATGTAGTTTCCCCGCCGAGTGCGCACCATCTTCAACTCCCATAGTCTCTATTTTGTTATGAGGTATTACGAGCGCCTCATGATTCATGGTGATGTGTTCATCTTGGCGAGTGTCACGGGCCACACCTGGGGCCACCGGCGTCTGATCCGCCTTATCTAGATCAAGAAGGGTGAGTGGCACATTGTCAGCTTCCCCTTCCTCTAGTGTCTCCACGTAGGAGTCGTAAAAACTCTGGAGTAGAGCAGACTCACTCAATTACTTAGCCTCCCAGGTTGTGAGTGTCAGGTTCTTGAAAAAAATGGTTTCTCTGCTCATGACGATGCAATGGGGGTCCATATCGTAGAAGTCCCACCCCTTCATGTTAGGGCTTTGGTCAAGTAAAACACCCCATGCTACTTTATGTGCTAGCTTACATTGATTCTCCTTTGGGAAATGAAGCAATGCCATGAACCCGAAAGTGTGTAGCATGGCAATGTCGGGCTTCTCATCACGACATGCTTGGAATGGTGTCATTCTTGGTAGCGACACATGTGGCACGCTGTTGTGTACCCACAGTACTTGCCGACGTGCAATTGGCCACCAGAAGTTGTCGAGCTGCGCTTCTAGCAGCATTGACTTCAATGTCTCTTGTATTGTGCGGTTTACTCTCTCTGCTACACCATTTTGCTACGGGGTGTATGATAGGGATAACTATTGCATGATGCAAAGATCCTCCCGTTGTGTGGCAAACTCTGTGCTGGTGTACTCGCCAGCACCATCTCAGCGTAAAACATGTAGCTTCTTGTTGCTTTGCCTTTCGGCCATCGCAAGCCAATAGAAGAAGCATGATGGAGCTTCGTCTCTTGTACAGAGAGCATAGCCCCACACCATCCTTGTGGCATCGTCAACAAAGCACGGAAAGTATTGGTATCCTCCATAGACGGTGGTCGTTGGTAGAGGTCCACAAATATCAGTGTGAACTAGCTTGAGCTTTTGGCTGACGTTGCACTTTGTGGCGTGAGTAAACATCTGTCGTGGTGGTTTCTCTGGGCGACATTCTTTGCAAGGCTCTGCTGCATCCTTACTACCGCTTTCTTTGATGTCAAGAATGTTGACTTGCTCGAGCTTCTGCATTGTCTGTATGGTTAGGTTGTTGATGTGACCGAGTCATTTGTGCCACAAACGAAGGTATGCACCAAAAACCTAGTGGAGACTAGATGCTGCGAAAGACGTATCTGGCCCTTTTGTTGGAGCTGGTGCTTCAAATTCTAGCTCAATCATGCCGTGTGGAAGAAGACAATCTTCAGCAAAGGTCTTGCCTTCACGGCTCTTAAGGATCACATGCTATTTGCTGCTGACAATTCGCGCGCCCCTCTTCATCAACTGCTTTAGTGAGAGGAGGTTGGCCGCGATGTCAGGTGTGTACGACACATCCCCAAAATTCACCTAAACAGCATTATACCAGTCACCGTCATATTTCCTTTGCCCACAACAGGCACCTGACATTTGTTTACCACCCGTGACGAAGCCTTTGGAGCAAGGTTCCAGCTCATTGAGGCAGGCCTTGTCGTAAGTGATGTGCGAAGTGCACCTAGTGTCAAGGTACAACACGTAGGTGGAGCGGACGAGCTCGTTGCTCTACTCAGATGAGATATGGAAGATAGATCATGTGAAACCAAATTGTTTTGCCTTGCCTCCATCCTTCTTCTTGGCCTCTTTTTTCTCGCCTCTCTCTTGTTGCCTATCCTTATTGTCTGTTGCCTTATTCTCCCCCTTTCCTCCTGAGTTGTTACTCTATAACGTTGTTGTCGCCTTGCTTACTCCTCATCCCACATCCTTTTTTTGCATTCTCGCTTCATGTACCCAATACTCTTGCAATAATGGCAATCAACTACAAGCCGTGAGCCTTCATTCTCGCCGCGCACACTACAGATGTTGGCATTTGGTCAAGAGTGGGTGGACGACTAAGTGGACGTGGAGTTCCTCATGGACAGGCTGTTCTGGGAGGGCTAAGCTATGGACACTGTTGCGCTCACACCTTGGTAAGTTGCATTGCTGAGGATCCTCTCCTTCTCTCCGGTCAACTGCTAGTCGTGTTGCTCTTTCAGAAGCATTTTGCAGAAATTTTCTTTTGCAAGCTCCGCTTCATCCTTGAATTTCAGTACCTTCCTCACGTTGTCCTAATCCCTTGTAGGTCTGTTGAGGAGAAATGTCACAAACACAGGCTCCAACACGGGAGTGTGTGTTAGTGCAAGCTGATCGCAAAGTGAAATTACTTTGTTAATATAGGACTCGATGTTGTCAAAGTTGTTGAAGTTGATGTGTGATAGCTCAGTTAGGAGGTGGGACTTGAAGGTAGAGTCGTTGGACATATAGGTCCTAAGTAGGTAGGACCAAGCTAGGCGAGCTGGCTCTGTATTCTCCTCGTACATCCGTATTTTTTGTTGGATGAGAGGAGTTAGATGGTCGTCTTGCACCATGAAAGCAGCTTGGGTGAAGTAGTTGTACTCAGCCACCACGCTAGACAGCGACCCTGAGGGACAGGGGCATGAAGTAGCCGTAGTAGAACTTCCAAATGTCGTGAATTTGGGCCAGTTTGAACTTTGTTTTGCTTGAACTTTTGTGCCCAGTGTGGAAAGTTCTCGCCGTCGAATCTGTTCACCTTCATCTTGTGCGCATATAGTGAGGCTGGTTCTTGGGGTACACCATCCTCTAGGCCTTGGTATGCCTTGCCCTTATAGTCGCTTGTGGAACTGGCACAAAGCCTTGTGCCACAAGTTGCGCCACATGCGATAGTCGTGTAGCTCTAAGATGGACTTGTGTTTGTTGCGCCGCAAAGGGTTGCGGCACTTGTGCTTGGTGCATCTGCTAGTAGTGTGCCATGGGTGGCACCATTGAAGTAGGTTGTGGGTTGTTGAGCCATAAACGGCTGTAGCATGCCTCCTTGTAGTGGTGTAGCCGGCTGCACCTGTGGAGACATGACTCGTTGCATGACCGGAGGAGGGCTTGCTTGAGGCAGATGTGAAGACGATCCTTGTGAACCATGTTGTCATTCCATCAACTACTAGAATTACTGCTGTTGTTGAAATTGCTGCTGTTAGAGCTGTTCTTGCTAAGCCCATGCCAGCTGATGCCGATGTTGTGTAATTTGAGCTGCTTGAGCCGCATGTGACTATTGTAGTTGTTACGTCTACGATGCTTGAGCTACACGGGTAAGTTGCTCCTGTTGACGTACAAGCTCTTGAGCAGATATCTGCTGCCTTAGTGCCTCCCTCTCTTGATCCATAGCTTGACGTGCTACGGCTTCTTGTTGCGCCATACGTTGTTCCTCCTCCACCAAGAGTTACACCTCAGCGGCTTGGCATTGTGTGTGGTCAGCGACATGGTTCCCCTGCTCTTGGCCCATGCGCATGGCGTGCAAAACTGATTGATCATCAAGTGCAAGAGAAGCTGACTGAGCGTTCTCCTCTTCCATGTTACTCGTGCCTCTCTACAGGTAGAACACCGATCATGCCCATGAAGTGGCGTCACCTGAGTCTTTGACTGAACACTTGTATAGGTCTGGTGGAGATCATCTCCACCACCAACGTAGTCTGCTGCTACTACTGTTAAAACTTGTTGAGAGAACCACCTAGAGCTTTGATACCATGTTGATTTTCTAAGACAGGCAGCAAGGGCTAGGACCCTTGCTGGTAAGATCTTTGGGTAATCATTAGTGGAGCTTGTACAATAGTAGGAGAATGGATGGGAACTCTATACAAAAATCTTGATTGATGTAAAGCACAAGAATGGTAAATGGAAAATCTTAGCACACTAGGCTAGCACATCTCTTGAACGAGAGAGAGGAAACGCTTGGCTAGGCCTTGTAGGCCGTCGTGGCAAAGGTCTTGGCGTAGTCTCCAGGTTGACTGGCCTCCAGGGTAGCCTTCACCTAGGCTAGCAGGCCTTGCCAGGCTTATAGGAACCTTGAAGGGATCTCCAACAGAGTATCGGTCTGGGCTCCAAAGTCAAAGGATTGAGCAAAGGTGAATGCTTGCAGAATGCTGAGATTGATCGAACTGAGAGGAGCTCTGCCTCTTATACCTGTGGATCTGGCAAGTTGACCACCTAAAGGAGAAAATTCCTTCAAGTGGTTCAGTTCTGCTGCCTCTTGGAGAAGCTTCCTTCCAGGAGAAGCTTCTTGTAGTTCACAGTTGTTATTGGCATCCTTGTTACCCTTGGGAGAAGCTTCATCCTTGAGGAAGCTTTGGCAGGTCTTCAAGTGAAGTTTCTCAAAGAGGTTGCTTTCTCTTCAAGATTTCCTCTCACGGCCATTGATCTTGTCATGCTGCTGCATCAGATCCGTCGATCGGCAGTCTCCTAAAGCTTGTGTCAGATTGGTTCATGCAGGTTGAAGGGCCGAGGCTCCATGCATGGTGATGGTGATGTAGTGTGGACCTCATGCCAAGGGTGCATGAGTCTTGCCAAGTCAGTTAGATGACTCCCTGACTAGGATAGTTATGTAGTATTGTGCAATAGGTAGCTTCCCTCCCTACTAGAGCTAACTAGAGGCATGGAAAACCCTCTTGTGCATGCCAATATGTTATACCCTTTAAGCACACACACCATGCCCTTTAGGGTGCTTCAGGGATAGCTCCCAAGATTTATGAGGCCTGTAGAGAAGAGAATTCCCAGTAGATGTGGACTTGGGAATTCACCCAAAAAAACCACAACTTTCCGTATAGTGCTTCAAATGGAGTGTTTTCTTCACCCTATCGGAGCTTGACACCAGCGCAGTAATTCCACCTCTCAACATGAATGAAAATTTTCCAAATGATCAAACACATATATAAAAGTGTCAAGCTACGAATTAGGCCTAGTCGGGGTCTTTGGGTTGATTCTCGAGCGACGCGTGTGGGGTCGCATTGTGAGTGGTCGGATCTGATAATCTCAATCAAGAAATCGGGGGGCTTTGAGGATCGACGTTGAAGATGCAATGTGCATCTTTATATACTGTGATCCGTCTTGATGCGTCAAGATGTCAACTGAAAAGGTGTGACTCTTTTGTCTTTGATTCACAAGAGTGGTCAAAGTTGTTAAAATTTTCAGGATGGTTCACGAGAGGACCGAATCGCCTTCAAACGTTGGGGTGAGAATCAAGGTCTGGACGCATAGAGGATGTTTGTGTAATGACGTAAATACCCACTTGGAAGTATTACGGACTCGTTTCCATCCGGTTTTTGACACTTCCCCCTTTTAGGTGCGACATCCCAATGCGCATACACATGTGGCGTTATGACGGCAGTATTAGCCTTCGATTAGATGATCGACATCTCAAAGGTTGTCGTAGGGCTTGCAGCTATTATGCGTAGCATCATAGCCATGCCAATTGACAAGACACATTGTTTTCTTCCCACATCATCAATGGCCGAGGATGTCCTCGATGACATATTCGGTGTTCTTGTCTACTTGTACAAGATGAGGGGGAGGGAAATTCCTTCCCAAGAATTTCTGTCCGGGATCTCGGTAGTGTTTGAGTCAGCTGTTGTGGAACATCGGATGAACTCGCATAGTGTTGGGGAGTTTGAATTGTACAACCACAGGTGTTTGCATGGGCTCGATCTCAAACGGTCCCAACCATCGTGGGTTTAAGATTCAAACAGTTGGCCCCGTGAAGTTGTCAACAGTAACAAAAACATCATTGTTGCAATGTTGGTCAACTGCTTGTTTCTTCCCTACTTGCATCCTTGTGAGTATATGTTGTGTTTCCTCCCAGGTGGTGGAGAAATCCTGGCGTTGGACATCTACTACGGGTATGTTACTCGAATGGTGTAGTCCGACTAGTGTGGCGGTAAGTTTGTCGTACACCACTTCAATTAATGGTTAATCACCCCTAAAACATACAATTGTCATACATTGTACATAGTAAACACATGCATTTAGAAGTTCCATGGTACGTTCATGGAAAATGCAACAGAACATAGTTTACAATGTGTGTTCATAGACATACAAATTCATTTCAATGTTTTAGAAAACAGACATATATTTGTACTTTTACATTAAATGTGTTACAACTATAAGATATAATAGTGCATATTTCTTGCCCCAAAACATCAAAGAACCATAACCCTTCCGGAGTCACATCTGGGGGGTTTGGGTTCTTTTTTTTGCTTGCCCGTGCTCCTGCTAGGCCCCGCGGTAGCGGGACCTAGCAGGTTGCCTTCTATGGTGGGGGGGGTTGGAGCCTACATTCAAACCATTCGCAAAGAAACACTAATGCATCATCTTGGATGTTGATGTTTATGGACTTCTTCTGTTAAATCGTGATCGTCAATATCTGTACATCGACGGTTTTTGACTTTGCAAAAGAGATAGGGTCCACCTGTACATTAGTGCTTTTTTTTTTGCTTCAACCACATCAACCAGATACAATGCCCATATACAGTTCACCAATACACTCTAGCCTTTTGGGGGGGGGGTCAGCTGGAGACCAGCCCCCCCCCCATTATGAAAGTGTATTAGGCGAATTTATATGGTGCATGTATTAAAGGATAAGTCATAGACATGTAAGAAGATACAATAATGTACAGTACATTGGTGAAAAAAATACATGGTGAACACACTACACGCCCCGAGACACTGCCGTAATACATTCGGTCAATGGCAAGAGGGGTGGAAGGAGTGAGACTCCCGACTACGTGGTGACTGTTTGTCGTGTGTACGGATGCCATCCAATGAGGATACACTAGTGGATTTTTTTTCCATTATCATAAAGAATCCATACTCGGACCAGATACACTTTGCCAATACACTCGGCCTATCTAGGGGGGGAAGCTTGGACTCCGGATGACCCCTCCCCCCCTCCCAAAATGGTAGAGTGTATTTGCAAAGTGTAGCTGGTCAGTGCACCCAGTCTACGTGATCGGTGAAAAAAAGCAAACACTAATGTACATGATACACAACTCCACAAAAGTTGTTTGTGTACAACACACTTCCGGTCGACCCTCCGCATCGACGGCTAGCGAGGGTCAGGATCGACGATCGACGATGCTGGTCTTTCGATAACCTATCGATGTCGAATACACAAGTGTATTTTTTTCTCCATCGTACAAACAAAGGTACACTGACCAACTACACTCTCCCAATACACTCTAGCATTTGAAGGGGGGGTAGATTGGACTCTGCCCCCCCCCCCAAATGGTTAGAATCTATTGGTCAAGTGTAGCTGGTGCACATGTCAAAATGTACACTAGTACACAATACACTAGTGAATACATTCGAGGCTCATCATGATACACGACCCGCTACAAAGACCAGATACACTTTTGGCTTTTGGGGGGGGGGGGAGAGAGGCCGAACTCCGGTAGTGAGGGGGGCAAAGAAAGAGTGTAGAACGTATGGAAAAAACATTCTTGATAGCACTGGTCATGTCGAAATTAGGTTCNGGTTTTGGGGGGGGGGGGGAGAGAGGCCGAACTCCGGTAGTGAGGGGGGCAAAGAAAGAGTGTAGAACGTATGGAAAAAACATTCTTGATAGCACTGGTCATGTCGAAATTAGGTTCAAACAACACAGGTTTGCTCCTGGCATGTACATATAAACGTGTATGAACTTGGAAGACAGAAATACGTCTGTTAAGGGAAACATACTTTATGTCCTATGGTTTTTCTTCGAGTTTAATTTTTTACATCAAGTTTCATGGCAAATGTAGAACCTACATATTTATCCAAGTGAACATAACATGACTAAGTCCCAACATGATTCCGGAGAAACTACCAAAATGCATGTCTTATAGACTGACTGTGTGGTGTAAAAAAAAAGGGACGATTAACTATACCTCGCCACTTCAAACGGAGTTGTATCTGTTATAGCAGAGATCTCCAAATCAAGTACGATTTCAAAGGTTGAGAGTTTTTATGCCCAATCTGTCCCATAAAGTTGGCATTATGTTCCAAGAGGTTGTTTGAGTGTCTGATTGGTGCGCTTCCTTTGGCTGTCGTATTAAGGATGGAATGCCATTCATTGCTGGATACTGCTACCGTAGCAACTCATCCGTTTGTGAAAAAATGGCTATTGAATCAACCATCCCTGTTACTTGTGATGGTTCTCTCTTTGATGTGAAGCCGCACGATGTTGTTTAGAAACAGTTGTACTATTCCTTTGGTGATGATGGTGGTCCTTGTCGCAACCAAATGGGACATTTCTAAAAACCTATCAACGACCACAATGATTGCGTCATATCCTTTGGGTGTGACAAGTAATCTTGCGACAAAGTCCATGGAGATGTCATCCCACAGTTCCATCGGGATAGGGAGCGGCTGCGGAATTCCGAGCTACGTGCAAGGAGATTTTAATCGCTGACACGTGTCGTCAAAGTTGGTCGTGTGAAATTGCATTTTGTCCCACTAGTAGTTTTTCACCAGCTTCTTAAGCCTCTTGTCCCTTTCAAAGTATCCACCTGGACCGGTGTCATGGCATACTATTTGCAACATGTGGCAAATTGCGTTTTTTAGAGGAACGACCACATGGCGAGTAAATCGTCGACGCGAAGAGGGTGCGTAGTACCACAAAATTTGCCTTGTTGCATCCGCTAACCTGGTCATAGCCTTGTGTGAACAACTGTCAAGATACGGATCTTGTTGTGGCTATTGCATAGGTGCCTCAAGCATTAGATCAAGTCAGTGGTGGAATGCATCTATTGAGTTGATTTTGCCTGGTCGGTACTCGATATCGTAGTCGAACCTGGGTTCAAGGAACTCCATCCATTGGGTTTGACGTCAACTAAGGTTTGGCTACATCTTTGAATAATTTATGACATGCTTGTCTATGCATACAATGCATCAGCGTCACTCCAAAATACACCGTAATGTCTTAAATACATGTACGACTGCCATCATTTGTTTCTCCTATACGACGTAGTTGAGTTCCGGTCCACGTAGCTTTTGAGGCATGTATACGGCTAGTGGCTTGTCGTTTCTATGGTCTTGTAGGAGGAATCTGTTAATGGCTCGATGTGAGGTGTGCGTAGCCATGACTTAGTCAACTATTGGATCAGCTAACTGGAGGGATGCACCGAGGTCAGAGCATTCCGCAAATTGGTGAACGCTTCTTGTTCAATTTCTCCCTACCACCACTCATTTTCTTTTGTAATGAGGTCAGAGAGAGGCACTCACACTCTGGCGAATCCTGTATGGAACAATACTAGCAATCGTAGAAGCGAAGGAAAACTTGAACGTCTTGAACGTTGGTCGGCATTAGCCAATCAACGAATACTACCACTTTTTTAAACCATGGTTTTTTGTCGGCCATTGATAACGTGACCCAGAAACTTGATCAAACAGAGATCGAAGTCACAGTTCTAGATTTTTCCTAAAAATATCTTCGTGAAACAGCAAAAACTTTTTGAACATGTCCATTGTGCTTCATCGGGATGCGGCTCCATACCAGAATGTCATCGAGGTACACCACAACAAAGTTGTCAAGGTACAGGCAAAAAACACTGTTCATTGTAGCTATAAATGTTTTCGGGGCATTCATAAGTCCGAACATCATTATCGTGAACTGAATATTCTTGTAACGAGTTTGGAATGCCGTCTTCTAGATATCAGTGTCCGCCACGTGAATCTGGTGATAACCCTCGCATAAGTTAATTTTTGTGAGTATTTGAGTCCCTTGGAGTTGGCCCAAACGTTCTTCGGCTGAGAGCAAAGGATACTGATTCTTGATGGTAGCATCCTTCAATGCGCGATAATCCATGCACATCCGGATTTTACCAGTTTTCTTTTCTTTGAACAGTACTCTTGCCGCATATGGTAATGTTGATGTGCAGATGAACCCTTCACCAAGCTTGATATGCTTGTGATTACTCATCTTATACGCCCCTCAAACAATGGGTTGGCTGCTCGGCTTTAGCTTGATGCGATGGTTGATGTCCTATTAATGTGGTAGGGGTTTAGGGAGATCGTTCGAGAAGACACTCGCCATCTCTTCAATGAGTGGTTCAACCTCTTTGGGCACCATTGCAAACTTTTTCCATGTCAATGAGGTTGATGAGTCAGTTGCTACCACTTCTGTTTCCTCCATAGGCTCAAGATGTGTGGGTGATGCAGGAGCTCCCCATCGTTTGCAATACTTGGCCATGTTGAGTAGTATTGGATAAATAGGTTGTCGCATTTCGGTTACCGTATCTTCCTCTACTACTACCACCTTTGTTGTGTCAACTGTCGTCTTCTATTGTAGACGTAGATATCGTTGCTTGGCACTGTCGATTTCCACATAGACGTTGTTGCTTTTCCAATCAACTTGCGGATTGTGTTGGTATAGGAAATCTCATCCGGGAATGATTCTTTCATCAATCATTAAACAAGACCTCCAGACCATTACATTCCGTAGATCTCCCACCTGTAGTTGTAGTGGTTCCATGAGTCTCCATACTTACAATCTCCTGTCAACAGTTTTTCCTTTAAAAACCCCTGGTATGGTTTACAAACCCAGCTTGCCAACCATGTCGTTGCTTACGGAGCTTTGTGAAGCCCCTCCATCTAATAGATTCGGTATCGTTCTGTGACTCTTGCATCCTCAAGGTTGGACTTTTAGCGTCATCGCTCCTTGGTCGTCCTCGTACCCCTTGTCAAACTTTGCAATCTCACAAATCCTCAACAGCAATGTACGTTGTTCAGATGAGCAATCGTTTTGTGTAGATCGCTCCTTGAGGACAAGAGTTGTGCCTTTCACTCCTGCCCTTTGCCATTTCTCGACTCATTTTTCTACGACGTTCCCCCCTTTTTGGCCTGTTGCTTGCTCTGACAGTTGCAAGCGATGTGCCGTACCTTTTCATAGTTGTGGGAGGTGCGTGTTTCTTGTTGGTCGAAAACGTCTACTTCCTTCAGAGTCAAGGAGTATGCCGATTGGCTTTTTTTGTTTCTAGGATAGATGTGGTTGGGAGGTTGCCAGCCATAGGATTCCTGGATCCGGGTGTTGTATTCGGCATCATCGATCCTTTGTGCTGTTGTAATCATCTTCAGCAAGTCATTTTAGATGCCAAAGATAGTAATTCCTCTCCAGATGTCTCGATTGAGGCCGCTGTTATAGTGAAAGCAGAGTCAGTTAGGGGCGATGTTTGCACCACTGATGATCTTGTGGAATCTCTGTGTATACTCTGCCACGTTGGAGTGCTGACGGAGATGCTATAACTTGTGCCGTGAGTCAGATTTTTTGTTTTGCCGTCCGAATCATGCAAGAATCGTGTGCAAGAATTCATTCCAATTGCTTGGTGGCGTCAGCGCCTCTTGCCACTATGGGTTTTTTTGCTCCAAGGGCAGAACGCCTACGGTGAGCAATATGAGATGGGCGTCGTTGGCGGTTAGTGATGCTCCATCGGTCTTCTACTTTGTTTGGATACTCTTTGGATCAGACCACCAACTTTGTGCCATGCCACTCAAAAGCGCGGCCGCGTGGTCAGTCTTTTTTTGTTCGTCGTTGACCCCAACAACGGTGAAGTACACCTCCAAGCTCGTTAGCCACATCCAAACTGACGATCTTTTAGAGTTTGCAGGATCAAATTGTTCTGGTGGGGCCGGACAAGTTTTGGGTTTGATCGACAGTTGGGAACTTTTCTTGATGAGCACATCTTCTCATGCGTTTTCCTTGCAAAGAGCCTCCATCGTGACATTGAGTTGTTGGAGCATATGGCTTTTGATCCCCTCAAGCACGGAGATTTGGTTTGCCATTTCCTTGTTGACCTGCGCCTGTCATCTAGTGTCACCTATTGTTCCTACTGTTGTCGTTGAGGCTATAGGTAGAGACGGCTGGTTTACCATCGTTGTTCCACGACCAAATCGGTCGTCAAAGCCAAAGGGGTTTCTTGAAATCGTCACTACCGGTGACCTTGCCTCCGACAACAAGGACAAGTTCATTCTTTTTGCTACAAAAACGGCTTCAAGTAATTGACAAATTGTGCATCCATGAAGACATCATGTAAATTATCACAGACGATGATCACATCAATAGCGTTCACTACAATGCTCAAATGCATGAATCCAAGGACGAGAGGCCCAAAAGCCACAATCTCCATTGTGGTATGTCATGGTTGGTATAAATCTCCTTTCTCATGGAGATTCATGAGAATTGATTTACGGGATCAATGGCGTTGCTGGGGTTGTGGGGAGCCGGTGCACATATTGAGGGGTAGTCATAAAGAAGAAATAATGAGTCGGGAAACAGCAAAGGACAAGAGTAGATAGTGGAACTCTTGTTTTATAGGAGAAATCTATGCCGGCTGATCACCCATACGAGCGACCAACCTTTCAGCAAATGAGGATTCCTGAGATCCCAGGGTTTGAAAAGAGATACGAGGATGACCAGCTTGTGATACTGCTACGAGTACAATCCAGGGGTTTTGAAAGTTGCATAATGGTACTCTCACTATTGGATGGAGGAGATTCTCATAGTTTTTCAAGGAAGGACGTGGGTCATGAGCAAGCTTTGAAGACCAAGCCAAGAGTATCTGAAGGAGAACTGTTGACAAAAGACTCTAGAAGAAACATGAAACATTAGGACAAAAAATCTTTCTAGAGAACTTGTCAAATTAGTGACAAAAAAAATCATCCTCGGACGAGATTTCCTGTACGAGCATAATCTGCTAGGGGACTGGAGCAACGCCTCATCCTACAACAACATAGATGGTAGAAAATGACACTTGCCTCTTGTTAAGGGATCTACGATGGCGTGGTGGTAAAAGGAAGCAGAAAAGGTGGAAGGAGTGGAGGAAAATATTGGAATTGCACAATTTCAATCTATGTCTTTGGACGTGGCCAAGAGATATCTCCTACATATAGCTCAAGCGAGGCTAGTCCACGTGGAGCCAGGGAAAGGGGAAGAGATGATGTTGGCAGTGGCGACTACATCAGTCTCTACATCTAAAAAGGTTATAGCCGTTCTGATGTTTACCTCCACAATCAAATGCCAATCATAAGATATACCTTTCAGCCGCAAAGCACAATGACAGTGAAAGGGATGAGCAACCACGAGCTAAACCACGAGATGCGCCACCTGTATTTTTTTTTTGAAAGATGAATCTAGAGAGAAGTAGATGTGCATGGAATACATGGTGTTAAAGCGAGATTACCATCAAGAATTTCTACACTCTGTCGCAATTAGATGAAATGTTTGACTAACTCTGCCGGGCCTAAAATTTCGTTGCTCTTGACCTATGCACTTGCTATCATGAGACTTGCGGAACTGATAAGGACATCGATAATGTTACATTCCACACCGTATAAAGGCATTTCAAGTTCACAGTTATGCTATTTGGACTCACAAATGACCGCACGACATTTCTGCCAGTGATGAACTACATTTTCCCAGTACTACGACTTTGTTGTTGTACATCTTAAAGGCATTCTTGTGTACACCCAGACCCCTAAGGAGCCCAATGGACATCTATGGAAGGTTCTCAAGATTGAAAAAAAAATTACAAACAAAGTCTCGGAACATTATTTGGTTGTCTTTCAATCAAGTTCTTCGACCACATTGTCGACGACGGACGGATCGCCATAGACCAAGAAAATGTTGAGGCAGTTTTTGATTAGTTGACATTGACCAACGTTTGGGACGTCCAAGTGTTCTTTCGATTTTTTGGATGTGTCAAGGACTGCTCGTTGTGATCTCACTCGTAAACCCGCCAAGTGGAGTTAAGGAGATTTTGAAGAAAAAATTTAAACTCTTTAGGAAATTCTCAAACCTCAGTGCCAACCCTATGATTGGCGGATCCAACAGTGGACTACGTCATGGCCACCAATGTGTTTGATCAAGCGATCAGAGCCATTCTCCTCCAAGAGAACAGTGGTGGAGAATAAATGGTTAAGTACATGTCGCAGAAACTACACAAGTTAGAACTTAGGTTTGCGGTGCATGAAAAGGAGATTCTTACAGGCTTGTATTCAAAGTGTATTTAAAACGTGATGGTGTTACTTAGAATTCCAACAGTGCATCGTCCACACCGACCATCATGCACTAAGATATTTCAAGACTTGGCCAAAATTGAGTTGTTGACAAACTCAATGGATGAAGTTACTCAAGTCCAATTCTGACTACGACATTGAGTATCAACCTGGAAAAAAATCAAATGGATGCTCTAAGCTGGTGATCAGACTTGATGGCTGAGATCAACAGGTTGCTCTTCAAATGAGAACCTTACCTCGTGAGGCTGCTAGCAAGTAATTACGAGGAGTTTGACAAGTATGAAAAAACCAATTTCTTGTTCAACGATCCCTACTGGCAACGAGGATTCACTCACCATGTCATTCGTCCCACAAAATGAGGACTTGCGGTGGATGCTATCCACCAGTCCAGGTGGAAACTTTGACGAGGACAAGACACTAAAGAAAGTGGTGAATTACTACTGGTAAGACAAGACAAACATCGACATAGAACCTTTCTGTAAATCATGGGACACTTATCAACGGCAAAAAAATTCTCGGGCGAGGCCATCGGGACTACTCCAACCTCCCCCTATTCCAATCAAACTGTGGGACAACATCGACATGGACTTCATGACGAGATTTCCCATCACTGACAAGGACTATGACGCCATCCTCATTGTGATGGACAAGTTAAAAATGTCGCATCTCATCCCAACGATGACCATCGTCAGTGTGAAGGGAACAACACTCTTGTTTCAAAATCAGGTTGTGCAGCTACACAACATGCTACGTACCATCATCAGCAACAGAGATAGATGCTTTGCAAGCCATTTTTGGTGTGAAAAAATGGCACATTGTGGTAGTCGGATCCAGCTATCATCGATGTTCCATCCTCAAACCGATGGATGGACTGAGTGGACCAATTAGGTACCAGAAAAGCGTCTCCGTGTTTCATGTATAGAGCATGGCATTGATTGGGTAACAAAAAATCCATCTGACAAACTCACATACAACTTTGCAACTTCTATTGTGATGGGTAAAATTCTGTTGGCAAACTTCCTGTCACACTAAAGGGACTTCAAATCCAGCTTAGTATTCCCGTGGTTGACATTCATCGTCCTCATTTCTCTATCATTTCAGAGAAAATAGGAGAGATCCTTTCCAAGACACAAGTAGTTATGAAGCGAGCAGCCGACCAAAACTGCAACAATAACGTGTTCAGCAATTCCAGTTGCATCCCTCTCTGTTCAGCGCACATCAATCACTGAGGAGACGACTTTGCAAAGCTCAAGCACCACTGGTTGGCACCGTTTCAAATCGTTGCTTGACTTCACCTACCTGAAAGCATGGCAATCCACCATGAGTTCCACATCAACAAGCTCAAGTACCACCGTAACCCCAGCAAGAAACTACCTGAAAGAGAAGTCGCACCTCTGTCTCATATCTAAGTGGACATGGATACATCTTAAATGATTGAAGACATCCTCACACATCGATACCGCAAGAAAATGGCGTGGATCTTGTCAAGTGGCACGGCCTCGATACTGTGCACAACAATTGGGAGCCCAATGACAACCTCCAAGACGTTGACCATCTGATCCAAGGTTACTACCGTCATCACCGGGCTACATCTACTTATGTGTCAAGACATTGCATCTGAAAGGGGAGAAGTGTACATGTCCCATATGTCTATGAGGTCTTAAACTCGCCGAATGGCCTTTTTTTCCTTACATTTTTTTCCCACTACACATTGATTTGAGTTACCTCAATCGTTCAATATCATCACAGGGACTGTTGTGGATGATGATTTTGTAAAGACGTCGCCTGTACTTTGCCATGTTGGACTGCTGATGTAAGCATTGAAACATGTTCCATGCGTCAAAATTTTCATCTTTTTCTTCCTAAGCGGATGAGAGTGGCATGTACAGATTTATTCTAGTTCTCTGTTGGCCTTAGGAAGTCATGGCATGTTGGATTGATACACTTGATAGCTTGAACGCTTACAATCAAACATGTGAGAGCGGTTGTGTGAGCCATTGATCGGGTTCCACCGGTATCTTGGTGTCGTTGGATGGTCTTTAGGCCAGACGACCAACTCAAAGTCGTGCAACGCAAAAGCGACGCTGCAAATTCAGTTTTCCTATGGTCGTTGTTGAGCCCAACAGCAATTAAGTACATGTGGGAACTTGTTAACCACATCATGACTGTTGGTTCTGCCGATTTTGTAGGATGAAATGATTCGGGGATTGTTGGCAAAGTTTTGATTTACTTATGAGATAGATATTTATCTTGGTGAGGATTGCATCCCGTACACACGAATTGCATAGCTCCTCTATCACCAAGTTGAGGTACTGGAGCAGATAAGCATTAAGGCTCGCTATTCCTCACAACTCCTAGTACAAGTCTTTAGTTATGCAATCTTGTCAGCCGGTGGCTCCCATCGTGCAAGGTGCTGACCTGGCAGGCGACAACGGGGGTGGATGCTTTGATGAGCCCAAGGGGTTCGTCACCAGGTTGTCAATGTTGTGCCATTTGTCACAAAAGTTGGTGCTATTGTCTCATTGTTCGTGTGCTGCTCATCCTCCATCGTTGAATTATTTACCAGCTTCTGCTGCTTGTTGCGAGTGCCCTTTTCCCGTTCACTGCTGTTGTTGAAGACTCGTGCGAGGTGGTCACTTGGTAGTTAATGTGTGGGCAGTGCCTCTAGTGTTGCCATGTTCTGATTGCGAGCGTAACGCCGATCAAAACGTGGGTGATTCACAGGGATGAGGTACAGAGCATCAGACAAGTTGAAGAATTGGGACAATGGAAAATACTTATAAAGCAATACTTGTATTTCAATGAAAAGGATTGAACAATTTCAGTACGCATATACAATGACGAATGTCACAATGAGGTATATGACAGGTATTCAGCGTGCAAGGTTGCACCTTAAGCGGCCACGTTGAGAAGCTACGCCGAGAAGTTGAGGGGCTTGTTAAGTAATCGAAGCATGGTTTCATGTAAGTCCATGGCTGTCGAGAAGTTGACCAATTAGTGTGCAAATTTTGATACGATTTGTGGCATTTTTGTCAACCATTTGGTTGAAGGTCTAAAAAAATACTTGAACGGAATGCCAAAGGTCGGGCTAGGTCATAAGAAAAAACTAAGCCAAATGGCATTAGAATCAGAAGGTTGTTGTGTAGTAGGCCACAAATGTAAGGACATTTATGCTCACCTATGGTGTTTGGGGACTAGTGCTTGCCCATAGCAATCTGATTTTACAACATTGCTAAAAAATCAAGGATGAATTGATCAGACAATCCTATTTCTGTCCTCCTCCTTATAGAAAACGTCGTGTCCCACTTTACCTTGAAAGTTACAACATATGTGGCTCCTTGATTATCAGAGACTCCCACATGGTCGCGGTGGTCGGGATTTTGCACAAACCTGAGAAACCGAAGAAGATCTTCAACACCTGAGATATGCCGGCCGTTAGCGATAGAGCCAATCCAAACATTCCTTTTTTTAAGTTGATGATGACATTAGCGGCGACGATTTCACACCAATTGGATCGCATGTCCCATTTCCTCCCTCATTGTCTAAAGAAAACAAGACTGTTTGAACCGTACAAAAAGAACAATCAATAACTCAGCAATTCAGGATGAATTCCTTGGTCAAAAGGTCGTTGCTAGCACATCCTACTGTGTGTTCATTTCACTTCAAGTGGACTTCTAGTATGGAAGAGATAGACCGATGAATCAAACTGATAGCCAGTGCGTTGGTGTGTCAATTCAGTGCACACGATGACCTCTAGATTTGCTGCAAACACATCACCCTCTACAGGTGACTGACTCGGCAACATTTGGTGAAACATCCTTTACCAGCATAAGGAGTCACCGCATGAGGAGACAAAGGAGCAGAGCAGCAGGATCTATTACCTCATGTGTCTCATGCATGTGTGCTTTCCAGGGGGGAGAAGGGCTTACTAGGATGCAACTAGATAGCCAAAGTGCCACTCTCTACGATTCATGACGCAGACAGTCTTGGATAAAAAGACCAATCAAGGGTCACGCTTGAGATCAAGCGCGTGGGAAAAAACACGATTGCTGGTGGGCTCACTGCACATCAGATTTTGGGGAGCGAGCTCTTGCTTCGCCCATCTCCTCTCTCTCGTCACTTTGCTTGTGTTGTCTTACGCTCGTGACTCAACAACCCCTCATCCATGGCGTCAACTGATGCTAAGACATATGCATGTGTGGCCACCCCCTCTCTCTCTCTCTCTCTCTCTCTCTCTCCCTCTCTCTCTCCCTCTCCCTCTCCCTCTCTTCCACTTACTAATGGTATCACAGCCTAAGGGATGGGGGCACTCTTGGAAGCAAGCTTTCTGTGGCATCTTGGCACGGTTTGCGACACCACATCAGTTATGGTGGCTTTTGTCACCACTGCCATCGCTTTTGCTGCTACAGGAGTTGTGCTAAAGAACACACCCTGTCCAAGCCCATGGCACACGTGCCACATCCCTCTCGACAGAACATGTGGCATGTCAATGCCAATCCTCTGCCAAGGACCGTAGCGATGCGGTAAGGTAAAGCTGGGTCCACATACGGCCTACCACATTCTATAGATTTGGCAAAGAGCGTGGCACTGCAGCCCCTTTTGCAGCCAACTTCTCCATCATAGTAGGCTCCTTTCTTGCAGTTGTCTAGCGCTCCTTGCAACCGGCACATCTCGTGCTACTGGCCCACTATTCATTGCAGCCGCCTTTCCTAAGCGATGCGGTGTGCATCCTTCGCCCTCGCATTGTACCAAGCACCAACTATAGCGGGCCCACTTGATGCGGCCCGCTTACACTACGCTACTACAACAGGCATCCATATAGTCCACAGCTACCCTGCTACAACAACAATGCACCCCTCCATGTCTGCAGTTTACATTGCCGTGGGCTGCACTAACGTTGGCCCTCTTGCTGCCAAGATTGTATCTCCCACTACTACAAGCTACAGCAACTTCCACTGCCGCTATCATCCATAACATCAACAATGTGCGTATGGCAGCGTCAGTTGCTGTCCACTTTCCAACCTTGTGCACGCAGGACCAGCCGTAAGTGGTGAGGGGCATGAGGGGCTGCACTACACGTGGTGGCATTTCACTACCAATGTCGGCCCAGTTGCACCATCTAGTGCTTCATCGTCAGCATCGGCGTTGTCACTGCCTGAAGTGTTAAGCTCCTCACCCCTCCCTAGCGGTGCCAACCCTAGCAATGCATCAGCCGCTCACGTTGAGGCATGCACTGCCATTGTACCTTACGCACTAGCATTTTGTAACTTTGCTGTGGAGACAACCGACGTAGCAGCCTCAGTGTCTGCAACTTCTGCAGCACCAACGTGTGCCGCACGCATTGTGTTATGGGAGCCACCGGTCGAGGCGACAATTAGTGCATGCTCACTTCACATGCATGTTTCAATACTCCCATTCCATTATGTGTGAAAAACAATGCAAATTTGACCCAAGAACCGGGTCATTTGGTATAGGGACGAGAAAGATACTATCGTGCAAAGGTGGGAGGCGCACCTCCAGAAAACAGGAAACGGGCCGGTTCGACCCTAAGCACGGTGGAGTGACTTTCTCGCCCATTGCAGCCAAAACGCCCCTAGATGGATGCTTGGCCAATGAGGTAAGGTTCATTGGGGTCCATGGGAGATTCGGGATGGTGACTAGAGCTGCATTCGCAAGCAAGGGTGCTTCTGGCGGCCATGACCCCCGCCGGCAGTGTTGCAAGCGGCAGTTACACATGGAGCACTTCAACGGCCATAACTCAGCCGTTTCTTCATGAATTGAGGCGTTCTTTGGTACTTTGGAAAGATCGCAATGTGTACCACATGATTTAACTGTTATTTGCATAGTTTCACCTTAGTAGAGAGCTTAGAAGCACCGAAGGGCTCTCGGTTGGCTCATAGGAGATGGTACATAAGGAAGCCTAGGGATGTTCTAGGCATGCCAATCTTACCCAAGGACTTTTTACACTTCCTTATACTGATCTATCAAGTCTATTGATTCAATACTTCCCCAACCCTCCTTGGCTTCCAGGAATTGCCTCAAACATGTCCACTTGATCCTACAAGTCTCTCGTAGCACACCTTGGTGGAAACGCCACCAGTAGAGTTGCACGGCGGGAACCTTGGTCACTAGTAGTGGTCTTGATGTTAGAAGAGGGTAGTGCGGCATCTCAAGGGTTGGACAGACACACCAAGGGTTGAGGGTTGTGATGTTTATCCCAAGGGCTTGGCGTGTGACCGTCACGTCCTAAGCCCCTCGGTTCACATTTGGTATGAGATCGCGTGGAATTTCACTCGGCTTTGAGTGAACCAAAGGGAGGCAGTAGATCTGCCACGACTGGATTGGCCATATTTTTTTCCGTCACAACCGAAACCATGGTGGCAGCGGCATACAACCAGACCTATCTCCTGAAAGAGATCCGGCGTGTTCTTGACGAGTTGCGCCAAGAGAACGAGCAGCTGCATGCGGAGGTTGAGGCGAGCTACGTCGGCCAAGGGAGCAATGCGTTGGGGGGTATTGCATTGGCATCCATACCTGCCTTTCAGTGGCCCAAGCCGAAGGAGTTGAAGTTCTAGACCGGCAAGGGCAGTGTGCAAGAGTGGCTCTTCACGGTGATCAAGTTCTTCACACAATTGGACATTCCTCTGGGAGAAGATGCCACAAGAGTGGAGTGTGCACCTACGCTTCTGCGCAGAATGGCCCTGCAGTGGTGGTCGGCATAATACCGGCGGAATGCTACTGGGTTGCCAGATGGGCTGGGAGCCATGCATTCTATTGCTGGGACGGGAAGTGCATCTGTGTGCGTGGGCTTTGACAGAGAAGCAAGAGACGTGGGAGAAATTTGAGATGGTGTTCCATGTGCGTTTTTTACCTCCTCAATAGTAGCCGGGTCGCACATGACAAAATTAAACACGTCAAGCAAGGCCGATCGGTCAAGGACTACACCACACACTTCATGGTTTTGGCGGTGCAGATAGAAAACCTCTCGGATGCGGAGGCATGTGACCGCTACCATGATGGCCTGAAACCGTGCGTCCAATGTGAACTCGCGGTACTTAGGTTGAAGACCTTCGTAGAGCTGGTTTCGACAGCATGGCACATGGACGCGGTAATCTACTATGCACACCGGAACAACTACACAACACAACCACTGGTAGAGCAGCTAAGTCAGGCTGTGCCCATGGAGGTGGATGCAATCCAAGCCAGGTAGCAGGGCGTAGGCAGGCAGCAAGGATGGAGAGGCAAGTGCTGGGCTTGTGGCGAGGAAGGTCATCGCAAGCGGGATAGCCCCAAGCACAAGGCACAACAAGGAAACGGGCAGCAACAGTGAGGAGGGGATGACCCACTGCTACGATTATTTTGTCTGCAATGGACAACACCAGCCTGAAAACGCTTTTGCCAACTAAGAAGCTGCCTAAATTGCTGTTACGCATTGAAGGTGAGACCCGGCAGTTTCTTAGGATCATCCTAGAGGTGGTTCTTGAGATTCCGGATGGAAGTTTCAAGGGTCAAAGGAAGCAGTGCAGTCTAATAGATGGCGGCATGAGCCTTGGCCTCTTCAATGATTAGTCGGCAACAAGGTTGGAGCTCGCACGGCAGCTGGGAACATCGGCCAAGATGAGGCAGGTGTCCGGAGTGGTGAAGTGCCACAGACCTCTCGTCAAGTACAAGATCCATATTGGCGAGTGAGTTGGTGTGTAGCATGGAGTTTCACACACGCCCTATGGATGATTACGATTGCTTGATCGGCCGAGATCGGTTACATGCCTGGAGGTGGATTGGAGGTGCAACCGGGTGGTTGTGAAGGCGGGCAGGAAAAATCTCACTTTGCCCTTGTTGCGTGGTGAGGGGAAGGAGTCCGATGTGGCAGAAGCGAGAAGGTAGCTACGTGTCATCAACTTGCAGTAGTTGAAGCAGTGCGAGCGCAAGGGTGGCAAGGTTTACTTGGCATGGATGCGTCCCCAATAAGTAGTAGAGTACCAGATTGTAGCAATTGAAGCATCGTAGGGGCAGTCGGTGGAAGGCGGAGGAGCTCAAGAGTTGCCTCTCGATATTGGGGAGGTGCTCAAGGAGATCGGGGACATTTTTCCGGAGGAGTTGCCAAAGGGGCTACTGCCACAACGCGGCATCGACCGCAAGATCTAAGTGGTGTCAGGGTCGTCACCAATGGTACGGTCCCACAACCGCATGAGTGACACGGAGCTTGCAGAGCTCAAGAAACTGTTGGGGGGGGTTTGTGGACTAGGACTTCATTCGGTCGTTGGTGTCTCCATACACTGCGCCGGTGCTATTCATCAAGAAGAATTCAGGAGAGCTACGGATGTGCGTGGACTACCAGGTGCTCAACAACATCACAGCGAAGAATAGCTACCCGTTTCCATGGGTCGAGGAGATGTTTGACCAGCTACGAGGCGCGCGTGTCTTCAGCAAACTAATATGAGGTTGGGGTATCACCAAATCCAAATGGTGGAAGAGGATGTGGAAGAAAGCGTATCTCATATGCACTATGGACACTTTGAGTTTCTCGTGATGCCTTTCGGGCTGACGAATGCTCGTGTCATGTTCACAGCATTGATGAACCGAGTATTCCACCCCGTGACAACATCCTTGTTTACTCGCGTACGATGGAGGAGCACTAGGAACACACGCGGACGGTGATGGAAGTGCTGAGAAAGGAGAAGTCGTTCACCAAACTCAGCAAGTGTGAGTTTTCCAAGCAGTAGGTGGAGTTCCTCCAGCACATTATCTACGAGAGGAGGATCTGCATGGATCCAAAGAAGGTGGAAACAGTGAGGGAGAGGCCAGAGCCGGCATGCGTGTATGACATCCAGGTGTGACTGGGTTTTACAAAACCCTTGACAGATGCCCAACTACCGGCGGTTTATCCGGGGGCACGCACCAATGGGAGCACGATTGACAGATTTTCTCAAGAAGGGGCGCCAATTGGAGCACCCTTGATGGACTTGCTCAAGAAGGGGTGCCTATGGGAGTGGGGTGCAAAGGAGGGGTAAGCCTTTGGAGCAATGTGTGAGGGACCGGTGTTGGTGTACCCAAACACAAGCAGGGAGTACGTGTTGGCGACGGACGTGAGCGACTACACTATCGGTGCGGTACTGATGTAGGACCAAGGGAAGGGGTTGCATCCCATCGCATACTACTCCAAGAAGCTGAAAGGGGCTAAAATCAACTATCCAATCCATGAGAAGGAAATACTCGCTGTGGTCCAGGCCTTCAAGTGGTGGAGGTGCTACCTTGAAGTGCGGTAGTGTGTGGTGCACACGGTCCACTACGCGCTCAAGTACCTCAAGTCACAGCAAAACACGAGTTGTCATCAAGCACGGCGGATGCAGCTATTGGAGGCAGCTTTGTCTACAAGATCTAGCACAAACCAGGGAGGATCAACCCACCGGATCCGCTTTCGTGTTGCCCGGACTTGGGTGTGCATGCGATCACGGTGCTGGCGAGATTTCCGATTATCCGTAGCCTCTTTTCTCATGGGTATGCAGAGGACCAGGACTTTGTCAGGAGTAAAGTGAAGGAATGCAAGTGGGATGGCCAATATTGGCGGCGTGAGAAGGAGAACCAGATTGTGGCATCAACTCACACTAAAGTGCGAGTCGCACTTTAGTGCAAAAGGCATTGCTGGAGGAAGTGCACGACTCGTACTGAAGTGGTCATTTTGGCCACAGCATGACCTTCAAGATGCTTGCACGCCAATATTGGTGGGCAAGAAGGGGAGTAGATTACAAGGAGTACGTGAGCAGTTGTGACATTTGCCAAAGACTTTAGTCACAGAGGACACGTGCGTCACGAGAGCTGCAGTCGCTACCAGTTTTGGAGCGCTCGTGACGGACATCTCACTAGACTTTGTGGGGGGTCTTCTACGGGGTGCAACAGGAAAAACCATGGCGTTCGCGGTGGTGGACCAGTTCGGCAAGATGGCATAGTTTATTTCATGTACCAAAAAGGTCACGGCAACAAAGACGGCCCAACTCCCCTTGCAACACATCATCAAACTTCATGGGGTCCCGAAGTGCATGGTCTCAGTCCGCGACCCATGTTTCACCTCCCGGTTTTAAGAGGAACTTGTCAAGAATTCGGACACTCGTGTGGCTCTTTCATTGGCCTACCATCCCCAAACGGATGGCCAAACTCAGCGCACCAATCAGACCATAGAGCAGCTGCTACATGGGATCTTGGAGCCGATAGGTGAGGGATCTGAATGCAAGCTCCTCGTGGCTGACTTTGCCTACAGCTGAGCAGTGCCTCGACGGGGCGGTCTCCCTTTGAGGTAGTGTATGGGGTCCAGCCTGCATGTCCATAAGACATGGCAACGGGATCGGACCTACGTGTTGTGCGGCAATTTGTAAGTAACTTCACAGAGGTGAGGCATGGAGTATGAGATGTGCTTCACAAGGCGCAGCAGTAGATGAAACGGCAAGCAGTAAGGCACTAGGCAGTGAAGGAGATCTCCGTGGGACAAAAGGTGCTGCTGAGCTTGCGTAACTTGCACCTGGCAGGGGTGGGCTGCGACAAGCTCAAGCCTCAGTGGGTGGGTACAAGTAAGAGCTGCCAGACCACTGCGGGATCCATCCTATGTTGCACGCTTCCCATCTCAAAGCTTGCAAGGGTTCGGATGAGCAGTTCGCAGCGCGGGGACAGGCTCCTCCTCCACCGGTCTTGGTGGAGGGTGAGGAAGAGTACGTGGTGGAGAAGATTCTCGGGCACCGTCGGCGCGGCAACAATTGAACGTACCTGGTGCAATGGCTTGGATATGGGCCTCAGCACAAGTGCTGGATCCCCAAAGCCAATTTCCACTGGGGCAGTGCGGTGAATACGGCCCTCTGAGCGTACGAGGAATGCACTGGGACAGTGCACCCGTAAGAGGCACTATGGGGGGTGATGTTATGGGAGCTGCGGGTCGAGGCGGTAAATACGTTATCATGTTGACTTCACATGCATGTTTTGATGCTTTCATTATATTCTAAGTCAAAAAATTGCACAAAATAAAATCAAGAATTGGGTCATTCTATGTTGGGACAAGAAAGATACTATCGTGCATAGGTTGGAGGCGCACCTCTAGAAAACAAGAGACGGACCGGTTCAACACCGAGCACGACGGAGTGACTTTACTACCCACTACACCCAAAGCGCCCATGTATGGATACTTGGCCGATGAGGCAAGGTTCATTGGGGTCCACGGGTACTTTGGGATGGTGGCTGGAGCTGCATTCGCAAGCAAGGGCGCTTCGGGCGGCCATGACCCATGCTGGCGGTGCTGCCAGTGGCAGTCAAGCGTGGAGCACTGAAACGGCCATAAGCCGTTTCTTTACGGATTGAGGCGTTCTTTGGTGGGTTGGAAAGCTCGCAAAGTGATGTACATGATGCATGTTTTATTTGCATGGTTGCACATTAACAGAGAGCTTCAGAGCGCTGAAGGGCTCTCGGCTGGCTTATATGGGCTGGTGCATAAGGATGCGTAGGCATGCCAATCTTATCCAAGGACTCTGTACCCTTTCTTGTACTCATCGATCAAGTCTTAGGATTTAATCCTTGCCCGAATCTCTTTGTTTTCTAAGCATTTCCTTGCACACGTCCATTTGATCCTACATGTCTTCTGATGTGTACCTTGGTGTAAACGCCATCGAGAGAGTTGCACGGCGGGAACCTTGGTCACTAGCAGCAATCTTGCTGTTAGGAGAAGGTCGTGCGGTACCTCAAGGGTTGGTCGGACACACCAAGGGGTCCAGGGTTGGGAGGTTTATCCCAAGGGCTCGGTGTGTGACTGTCACGCCAGGCACCCATCGGTTCACACACAGTGAACACATTGCATCCGCCACCGCCGCAGTACCACCTCTTTTCACTACCGCTCGCCGCCTTGCCTAGTGCTTGCTCTCTTGGCCCGTCCCTCTTGCTCTTGGACGGTCTGTCAAAAGAGGCCTTTTTCAGACCGAGTGCAGGCTGTGTCCAAATGAACTTAGATATAGTGTCTGAGCCTACGTGACACAGGCGGCAATGGAGTAATTGCTGGTACTCAGTAGAGAGAACACCAGAGACACACATGAGTAGAGGGGAAAGGAGAGCGGGGAGAAGGAAAAGTCCAAGGAACGTGATACAAATCATCCACAATAGAGGCACAGAGAACAATGGCACGAGTATGAACAGTAGTCACAGTCGCAAAGGCTGTAGTGTGCTCTATAGAGAGTCCCATTAGTATGGATGCACGAACAGAAAGCAAGCTGAGCTCAAGATCAGGCGCAAAATGTACCTAGGAGAGATACAAGGGGCCAGATGGTCCATAAAAGCACGCAACCCCAATACCCCGGACTGGTAGTGACTAACCAGAGCTTGTGCGAACGGAGCGAACAGACGCAACAGGACTGAGAACAACAAAATCACTACGGCGATAGGTCATGTGGTGAGCGGCACCACAATCGATGATCCAGGTGCCACCAACATCACAAATGGAGGACGTCACTTTGCAACGGGTAATGCAGCACTCGACCTCAAAGGGAGAGTGAGCAACATGCGAGCAAGAATTACAAAGGTCCCAAAGGTTGGAGTCATGAATCCAATCACTACTAACAGTTCCATCATCATCACATGCCAGCTATGCCCCCCCATGGGAGTCATCATGAGCTACAAGAACACACAAAAAAACAGTCTGTGAACCACCCGGCTATGAAAACACAATTGCACCTCCCTGAAATGAAGCACCAGAAGGTGACAGATCTCGGTGCTGGTGTGGTCATGTAGAGCCAGATCGCCATTGCTTGCCGGTGGGTAGACGAGATCTGCTGCGGTGGTGGTCGCTACGCAAGTGGGGGTTGTGATCCTCGACGCGGACAACTGTGAGTGTGCACCTTGAAGGCCACGAGTGATCTGCGCCCAGTCAAGCGGCCGATGACACTCGGTATAATGATGAGCGCCTCCACAATTGTAGTAGTGAACAATACGTCCACTACTATTGGATAGTGGCTTCTGCTACTGCTACTGTTGTTGGCCCAAACTATGCCTCTTCCTCCCCTTCTTCCCCTGTGTAGTTGCTGCCACACTCTACATCTGAATCAGGGTAATCTAGGTGAAAGGAGGGGAGGAGGATGTGCCAAAGGACAGAGGAATGTACTACAAGAGGGGTGTCAGTGGTGACGCCATGACCACTGCAACAAGGGGACTCTCCTGATGGGCCACTACTGCTTCGCAAACAGAAGTCACCTGGAGAAAGAGCTGATGCGTCCAAGGAAGAAGCTAGAGGGAGATGGAGAAGGGCTCAAGAGCGATGTCGCTATAGCCCAAGAAGATGTCCGCATGCTCAAGGCAAACATTGAGTAAAACTGTGCGGAGCGCCAACAACTATGTACCTCCTGAGGTGCCAAGGTGCATGTAGATGCGCATGGCCCATTGCGAGTAAACAACTACGGGCTCGTCGGGTCCCTGGCAAAGGGAGTGGAAGGCGCGAAGGTGAGCCGCATGGGTGGCATGCGTCTCTACAGCAAGTAAGGACAATGCCAAGACCTAGTCTTGACGTGGGTCAGCACCCTCGCCTATGCCGGCCTCTCCAGGAGAAGGGCGAATGTCCATGACAGTCTTGCGTGGTAAGGCGTAAAGGAGTTTCCGCATCACCCTGGCCGCTTTTGAGCACCTGAGTGTGATCTGTAACGAGATACGCAGTGTGGTAGTAAGGCCATACCCCCTCTAAGGTGGCTCAGACGTGGAAGAGAATCTCCTAGTAGTAAAAGCCATCCTCGCTGACATACTGTGGGGGCGGTGTCTCAAAGTCCTTGGGTTGCCGCTCCATAGTAAGGGTGACCGCAGGCTGAGAAGGAAGATGGATGGTGAATACATCGGGACAAGGAAAGTCGCTATGGAGGATTGCTGGGAGACAGAAAATGGATGTATGTGGAGGTAGGCAACTCCTCTGAAGCTCGCAGAGACGCTCCTGAAGCTGGCGGAGACCCTCTTGAAGCGGGCGAATCTCACTCGCGTGGATGTCATACTTCATGCTTGGCATGTCAGGGTCCTCATCCCAAGGATCAAGTGGTGGCTCATCGAGTCCTGCTGTAACGCGGTGCCCTGCTTTTTCTGGCATACTCAGGGCTCATCCAGGTTTTAGGGGCATGCTTGCCATTTCCCGTTTTCCGGATATTCCGGGCGGATATTCGTGGGGAGGTCTGGCTCGACCCCGATGGCTCGCAACAGCGAGGAGGAGGAGGAGCGAGCGAGCGAGCGCGTGAGCGAGCGCCGGCGTGGGGGTCACGCCGGCGCTAGGGGGCTGTTTTGCGCGAACCCCCACGCGGCGTTCCAAACACGCCATGCGGGGGTGGCTTCCCCCCTCTCGACGGGTAGAGTAACAGCGACGCTACCCGCCGAGGGGTCGTTTCGATGGACGGCTCCTAGCAACAGTCGCGGTCAACGGCGGCAGCAAAAATGGTGGCTGTGACCGCGCGACGGTCGCAGCACATCCGGTGGCGCGCGCAGCACGGCAACCGCACCCACCGCCGCGAGACATACGCGACCAACGGGACAGTTCGCCGAGAGACAGAAGGACCGTCGATCTAGACGATCGACGGCCGGGAACTTCTCGCACTAGGCTTTAGTAGAGCACCAGGTTCAGGTGCAAGCAGAGCACCGAGTTCAGGTGCAAGTAGCTTGTCGTAGCAAGCTAGGAAAGCAGTAGTCTGAGGCCTGGGCTAGCCAGCCGGACAGTATAAATACCCTGTACTCAGTTCAATCTGATTAACCTGTATTTTCCAGCTCTGGCTTCCAGAAATCTCCAAGTCTATCTTTCCGCTGCGATTGTGCTCTCCACACACCAAGGCTAAATCTCCAGAGAGCAC
>SZWC01012656.1:43248-77766 GCA_023375785.1 Penium margaritaceum | reverse complement strand
CCCCCCCCCCTCTTGTACCTTTGGCAAGACGGGCACGACCAGCATTGCCACCCCCGCCACCCAGCACATGCTTGCCTTCCCCACCACCATTCAACATTCCTGCATTGCCAACCCCGCCACCCGACAAATTCGTGCATGCACCCGTAGCACTACCATCCACACCAATGTCAACATGCACACCATCGGCTCCCACAATTCGGGGAACCGGCTCGAAGCCTGCAGATGTCTACTCACCACCTACAATTGTATATCCCGCAATTGACGATGCAAGGGTTGTGGCGGGGGGGCATGTCATGGAGGTCGTCTACGTTGACCTCGTTTTTAGCCTCGGCATCCCAAGGCAATGCGAGCACGTCAGCAACCCCACTCGCGCGTTGGCCGCCAACCCACCCTAAGCCATTTCATCTGGCCACAACGCATAGCACCCCTCCAACCAAACAAGACGAGCGTCGGCCCAGCACACCAAGCCATCCTAGTCGACTTCTTTGAAGTCATTCCAAACCTCTTGATCAAGGACGGGAAGACCGTTACTCCAACCAATCGCGCTCGCGTTGGCAAGCTAGCAAAGCTCCTTGTACCCGGCTTCCAGGGTATAGAGGCGGATGGTGCACTGCATTTAATTGTAGAACATAGGCGGTAGATTCTCCTTGCGGTAGGCCTCGTTGTTGAGGGCATGAAAGCGCTACAAAACTAGAAGCCAGACTCCTACTAGCTAGTAATTCTTCCAACTTGTCTCCACCGACATGGTAGCAACTGCGGTTTGGAGGAAGCCAGTAGCGCGGGTTACTCTAACTCCGACAAGGGGAAGGTCCTTGGGAGCCTGAAGACGGCGCCTCTAGGGAGAGGTGTCTAGCAGTGCCCTTTGAGACACGGCTACGTACGTCCTAGCCCGGCGGGGAATGGCTGGTTAGGAGGCTGTCGAAAGACTGCCTCTGATGCCAGCTTGCAAGGCAGAGGCATCACTTGCAACAGGTACCCTACTGCACTTGAATTTCGAATATTGATTTCATGCCTAATTTATTTTTATCAACAGATTAAGATTTTGCTTTTTTTTGTATACCCTTAAATTCACCGTAAACCCGGGCTAGAAACCATAAATTTGACGAACAGCATGTTTCTGATTTTTTGATTCACCGAATGCTCGCTGGAGTCCAGTGACCATGGCTCCTCATCAGTCTCGCTCCAAGCCAAGGTTGCAAGCGAGGCTCACAAGGAGGCTGTCGCCAAGCGTGATGACGAGGCTGTTTCAGTCTTCGAGCTCATGAAGAGCGAAACAAGTTGCCATAAAACACTCGGTATAGATTTTTTTGCACATGAAATAGAAACTGCAAGAAACAATGAATACAAGACCCAGGGCCACAAGAACAAATTGGTGAACAGTGGAGTATTGAATTCAAGTATTAAACATTTAAATCATTTTGACATCCTGTGAATTCGATTTAAACTCCAATTTCGACAAATTTCAACCAAGGTAACAATGGTTAAATTCAAAATCAAAGTGCATTAGGGTACTGGGGCGTCTATAGCCAATGCAAGCACTGATCGAGGTGCATTGAACCTAGAAACGCGAGAGCGACCGGCGGACCAGGAAGCCATGTAGAGATAGGGTTTGAGCGACTCCGCAAAAACGAGGCCTGAGTGTGGGGGTGATGTCGGCATGACAACATGTTCCACCTTTGTAGGGGATATGAGGCATGGACCAAACATAACCACTATGAAGGACTGGCTTTAACCAGTTGGACGGGCTAATTAGCGTTGTTGTCTATGATGGGTAAGCCTGTGGGGTACATACTTTTTGCTGCATCGCGAGACTCGTGGTCTCGTGATCCACGCTCTGACGATGACCTCATCCAACGTCGAGGGTAATGCACTTAGCCGATCCTCGCCGCTTGAAGGTAAAATGTGAGTGAGGTCTCGATTTTGTGCCAAACTTTATCCAAAATCATGATTTTAGTAGGACAAATCCGCTTGGATAAGCGTTAAGGCCACACTCAGCAGCCTTTGCAACTGGTTACTAGGCGCGACACCGATTGCTAAAAAGTATGATCGATTGAAAATTTTCACGCGTGTTTGCTTCTGTGTTGCCAAGCACGGCCGTTGCCACTTAACTACCATCAACCTGTTGGTTGAATACAGCGACTAAGCCGTTAATGCGCTCGATTGTCGAGTCATTTTTATGTAGAGTAGAGGTACGAGGCAAGGTACGACGCGCCATTTATTTATTGCAAACTACATGTTTGCTTTTGGGGCAAGCGATGGTGAGAAAATATGTTGGTTTGCTCATTGTTGGGTCCACTGGATCTGACCTCCTCCCACCCAGGCGAAGTCACCCCCAACCGGACATCTTGGCACAGGTAATTGCTTGGTTACCCCGAGTTTTGAAAGGACTAGCGTCATTCACCCCAACTTTCAGAAGAAGGTCACCATTTGATTTGACTTCAGAAGGTTAGTGACCGATTTGCCCCAACTTTGAAAAACCGTTCACCATATACCCGGCGTATCGCTTCGACCTTACCACCCGCCCCGTCATTCAAAGGACTTCGTACAAGGCACACGCACTCCATGGGACACGACGGATAAGGACGGGGTACATGGCATGTACTCACTCATATTGAACAACGAGTTTACACAACCAAGATAGGATGTTATAGTTTATGTTATGTGCCAATCCTAATAATGCTTGTAATGAACATGGTCATGACAAATCCATTTCGGTTGAAGTGGGAAATTTGTTCCGTTCGACAAACTTGAACTACACAAAGTTCACCCCCCACTCTCCTCCCCCCGCTCCCGCAAACGCCCCCCCCCCCTTTCGCTTGGACCAGCAGCTTTGATGATTATGGATCATTCACTCCAACAAATACTGACATTAACCTCACAAACATTACTAAACAAACACATCCATCCAGTCACAAATAAAAGAGATACTCTATCACACGACATAGAAATAGACATGAACCAATACCCCACATGGTATGTGGAGTAGTGGCGTCACGATGCAAGGCATATGAAGACCTGACTTTTTAAGGAGGGGCTGATGGTGACTAAAATCTGAAACACGGGGGGGATGGTGACCATTGTTTGAAAGCCAGGGCACATGGACTACGTGAGTGAGGAAAGTAAGGTACCTCGGAAAGTTGCCACGTCCTGGCAGGAACCAAGTCATAAGTCTCTATACCGACGGCTCATGCGACTAGACTCATCCAGTGGAAACACGGTCAAGGCCAAGAAGGCGCATTTTTGATGAGCGAATAAAACCACGCATCTAACCATTGGCTATCACTATGCAGATGGTTGGACCGGGAGGTGGCGATCATTGACCGTGTTAGGAGGAGTTGGCGGAGCGACAAATGCCGAGCATGGCTGCTCTTCTACCATGCTATACGTAGTGTCACGCATGGGGATGGGATTGTCTTCTTTCTAGTCGTAATAAAGTTGATCCGATGAAATCGAGGTTGTGTAGTGACCACTCAAATACAAATGCTTACGCATGTGTCATGGTGATGTCTCCAGCACGTGCAACAAAGAGGTTACTGCCAGTTTAAAACTGGAGAAAACGTGCTCAACACATGTGGAAATTGATGTCCCAACCAACCAGGCGCAATTTGAAAATCTTCAACCAGACCATGCAACAAGCCTCTCCCAAATTCGTCCACGTAGGGTGGCTCGGCCCTCCGCGTTGATTCGTTCGGAATGACTTCATTCTTCCCATGTTTGGCAACCATGGGGGGTCCTCGCACGGCGCACCGGTGGCTCAACACGATCAGCCCAACGCTCCCCGTTTCCACCGATTGTGTGTGAACATTTAATTTGAGAACCGATGTTCGTACACAATTCGTAAAATTAATGTGGACCTGACAACCTACACTACTGTTCTGACTGAAAATAAAAATGTTTGAGAGGCATGGTGGGATGTGTCGGCTGGGAGAGTCCTCCAACAAAAGGTGCAAAAAACTGTCCTAAAGCATTCAATGATGGATTCTGGCGTTTACCAACCGCACCCTATCCATGCCAACGAATCTCACCCGGTAGGAAACTGCATTGAATGTTGGCTTGATGTATCAAGAAGCAATCTTTGGGTGCATGTAGTACAACCGACTACAAGAGCCCATGCTTCTTCATAGGGAATCTCTTTCTCCTCGGAGTTGCAACATGGGCCTCATGGTAGTAGAGTCAAACAGTTCCTAGAACCCACACAATGTTTCCAAACTTATTCTCATTACCTATTTTCAACTCAAATTGTTTCAGGGTTATAGAATAACACATGAAACTAACAATAGGATAGCAAACGTTGTCAACACTTTGAGGGAAGAATGGCGGTTCACAAATGTCCTATCCAAGAACAAGGAGATGGTTTTTTCCATGTGCAAACTTCAAGTGGCCCTTATTTTTTCAGAGCCACATCGCCCAAACCAATTTTGTATACATAGAGTTTTTTCCACCCATATTCCCAAAAGTATCCACGCATTACATCAAGTGTAGTGTAAATGATGAGCAACTGGAAGTTGTATAGCAAAATATGATTAGGAGAATCAAGTAGTAATCACACATCAATGGCAAGCTTTGAAATTATAAACCACAGGTGTACAAGGTGAAAATAAATGAATTGGGTATACTTGACGTCTCCAACGCTCAAGTCGAGTGCCCTATGAAATGTGTGTCACGTGTGGCTCCTTTGAGAATCTCCACGAAGAAGTGGGGTTTCAAGAAAATCCAAGGGATTCTTTACAAAGGTCTGGAACCATCAAGAACTTTACCAAGCATGTTCAACTGATTTATACGGGTTGTGGTGAATATGTGGTCCGTTTAGAGCCTTGCCAAACTTGTCAGAACCCCATAGAAAGATGCACCATATGTTGCAATGATTGGTCAAGATACCCATAGTCAATTGATCTAACAATCTAGAGGTCTTCATGTAGCTAGCAATGATTGTAATGGCAGAAGTACCCATAAGCAAGGTTTTACGACTCTTGTACACCAGGGATATTACACTTCCTCTCCCTTCCAGTCTTGTATCTTGACACGCTATGAACCATAAGTCCATGCAAGCTTAAAAGGTCTTTCATAGTTAAGTTGACATCTTGCAGTGTATCACATGACTCCCAACAGTACTGTAATGTGTTGTTTCCCTGGTACTGGATAATGATATCAATCCCTTTCCCTCAATGTTTGTGTCCAAGGACGTCCTTGGTCTCTTATTCCATAAGTTTGTTTGCTTCCACAAGGGGTGGCATAGGTACATATTTGTGAACAAAGTATAAACTTGGGTCTGGGTGGACTATAAGTCAGCATGTATGGAATCGTATGTGCATAGCCACGGTGCAAAAGTAGACCATGCTCGGCAATGGCGGGTGCTCGCATATCCTCCATGATGAACAGGCCCACCCAATTATGTTCAAGCTTTATGTAACCATATCCTCCCAACTTGACATTCGCCGAGCCGAGTAGAACACAATGACCGACGTGGGACAATTCGTTTACTTGAAGCTTGTCTGTCTGTCACTTCATACTCCTCAAGCCTTTGTGAATGTATTGCATGTGTTTCCTTACATGCTTAAACACTCCAGACCAATGGAGGTTGTGCATGGTTTCTCCTAAACCACCTTAAGAGGTGCTTATCTTGTTTGTTGTGAATTCCATGGGTTGTGTGTGATTTTGGCGGTAGGTAGTTTGACCACCTAGCTAAACTCACGTGGCTAGCGCATAATTATTAGTGACTACTCGAGCATCTGATGTTTTCACTCAGTTTACCTAATTTTTTGCAGATATGAGATTGTTCCTAGCTACATCAAATTCTCTCAACAACTTGTGGTCACACATGAAAATGCAACAATGAACCTCTTGTCTCAATCATCGAAGATGGAGGGGAAGCCACGTAATCGGGCATCGTGCACGTGCACAGCCACCAACGTCTTTTTTTGTTCACTGTGTAGCTCAACTCCAGCATAATTAGTACTTTAGACACAGACACCATGGAGTCGTACTCCACCACCGATACATCAGGGAATAATGGCTCTGATTACTCCATCTAATTTGTTTACGGCCAGGATGTAGTCAATCCCTTTATTTTCACATCACAAGATTGATGGTGGGACCAGAGCGATCTTTCTATTTAACGTTTCTTTCTTTTTACCCCAAATCCACATCATCAAAAAGGCATCAACACCGTATGATGTTTTCAACAAGTCAATGGTAGTAATTATAGACCCCCAAGGACACTTGCATATTTTGACCCTTTGTGGGTGGTGGCCAATCGATGATTGTTGCCTTTCTCAGATCCATGGTGATCAATCCGCTACAGACAACGAGGTAAAAAGCTTGACCAGATTGTAGCCTAATTCAAACTTCAAGACTTTTTCAATGAAATGTTCACCTTGTTAAGTTTGTAATAACCTCCAGAGGATTCATCATACCTCCTTTCCATTTGCATTACACTGGGTTGTCGTTGAGTTGGACTAATTGTGAACCATGATGTACCGGATTCGACGGACTCCTTGGCCGACTAGGCCAAAACCCCATTGCTTGAGGGTCTTTGACCCTCATGCCATCCCGTCTCACCGCCCACAGTCCCAGGTGACCCCTCTCAATCCACGTGGCTCCTTCGACTAGTCGGTGTGGCACCGCCACGCTGCACTCCCCCCCACTAGGAGAGAGAGCCGCCTCGGCATCTCCGACAAACCTGAGATTTTAGCCCTGGAACTTCGACACCTATGTAACAGATTCAATGGAATACTTGGCCGACTAGGCCAAACCCGCAATGCTTGAGGGTCTTCGACCCTCAAGCCATCCACTCTCATCACCCACAATCCCAGGTGACCCACTGGAGCCACGCGGATCCTTCGACTGGTCGGCGTGGCACTGCCACGCTGCACAAGAGCTTGAAACACTTCAAACAAGTAAGCAATATCCGTCTCTTGATTACCTCAGTCATGTAAAGATACATCTACATGTCAACTTCGGAGAAAGTTATCATGCTTCAAAGGTGGTTTGAATGCTCAATTTTTTACAGAGGAGGGTATTTCTTTTTCACCATGGTGTCATTTGATGAATGATAGTTTACACACATTGACATTTATTTGATCCTTTTTTAAAACAAAAGTTTGATGTTGCATACTGTGATATGAAAAGGACAACTCCTTGTACCGCCATTTTGTCCAATGGGTGTTTTGACCCCGATAGATTGTGAACACTCATCCAATAGGTCATCTTGATCGCTGGTCTACAGCCCGACTTAAGGTCGTTCTAGTGCTTAATGATCTTTTTTGGAGATAATGCTTCAGGAATGGCGTTGGATAAAGCTCCTTTGCATTCATTGATGAGTGCTACAAACTCTTTGTGCATGTCCATAACCTATTGACTTTTTGTTCCAAAGAGGCCTACAATCTCACTCCGTCAACTATCACCATTGTTACCTTGCTCATCACGAACGAGTCATGAGTAAGCCACCTGGCCTCGTTGAGCATGTGATTTGCCGTATCTCATCGTGTTGTAGTCAGTTAAACTTCCATTAGTAATTCTTCCTCGTCTACATCTTAAACACTGGGACACATGTCAAGTGATGAGAGGCATATGTTGCTTTATACCAAGAATGCTAACGTAGACTCTGCCTTGGCTCGAGACCACTTGTGGATTATACCGTCAATGAAATCTTGCTAGAGGATTAATTTCTAGTTGCTCATTGGTAAACTCTTCCATACCATTACATCACGTAGTTCTCGGCTCTCTTATTGAAATCTCGTCTTTCAAATACTCAAGGTTCAGTCTTCAAACCCAACTTCAAAACCATCTCCTTGTTGAATAAACTGCAAGGGATTCCTACATAGTGCAAATCTCATTCCACGCCATGACTTTAACAACTATTATTGTCATGCACAACAATACCATCAATGTATTCTTCTTGTATTCATGATTAAGTCTTGTTTTATCACGAACCTTTGTTCATGATTTTGTATGATGTCTAGACGAGTAATCGATTTTCACACATATCAGAACCACAAATGATCTTCTTTGTCTGCCCCTTCCCCTCTGTTTTTTTTTTCCGACTCATTGTACAAATGCCACGACTTCCACAATTCCAGCTCCTAGAATTTGGATTTTTTCAAGGACGTGTGATGAGATTGTTACCACCTTGCCCTTGTTGGTCTCCGACGGTCCGGCACTTGCCATTTCATTGTCCATGTGAGAAGCATGTTAAGAATGTTGTGAGCGTCACCCCACAACCTTTGGGAGGTATTGTCCCTTGAAATATCCTTGTTCATATTATTGGTGGGACGGTTAGAAAAATTATCTCTATCTTTTTAGGCCACCACGGTCGGCACAATCACGCGATAGAAAAAGCACTAAATTCCCACGCTGGTGCGGATGGCACTGTCGCGTGGGTTCAAAGTAACACCCCGAGCCATGACTTTCAACACGCGTAAAGCTAAAATGCACGAGAAAGCAAAGCAAAGACAAAACCAACAAGGCTGGACAAATTGAACCACCACTCATACGGTGGGGAAAAGGTGAGGAGGTTCAACGATTACTTAGATTTTCCACCCTCACACCCTCCTCTCTCACTCCTCTTTGTCTGTTTCTTAAATTTTGGTCTATACTGGCCTCCTCTCGGGTCGTCATGGTGCGTATTGTGCCTCCTTGTAGATGTCTCCTTTGTTCCCTAAGGTGATGGGGAGGTATCCAAAGAGTCCCTAAGTGGCACCTTTCTCCTTGTTATTGTCTTCTCAGGCCGCGAGAGTCCCCATTTTTAGGGAAGGGCACTATCCCAATATTTGGTTGAAGGAGGGAGTAAAGAGTCTTGAGGAGAGGAGGGAAACTAGTGGTTTGCAGGTGGGCACTCCCCACCCGTCCAAAAGAAATCCGCATAGCCTTTACGGGAGAAGGAGAAGCTCACATGGGCTAGAAATTGGAAATATAGTTCCTCGAGAGCTTCCCCATGCACTTTAAGGCACTTGAAACAATGATGTTTTAAGCCCTTATTCTCAATTTGGTGCCACAATAAGGGTTGCTAGATGGGGGTGGTCAGCTCTTGGATTGTTGAATCCAAGCATAGCAATTGACGCTATCGATATGATTAGTTTTTATAATCATTTGCAAGATATACTCTTGGATGAAAATCACTTCTTGGAAGATGAGACCTAGGCCGCTATTGTAATGGAAAAAAAAGTTGATTTGGAGCGAGGTCATTGTAGGTCATGGTGTTGAAAAGTAACATGTGTACATTGCCACGCTAGATTACGAACGTAATCGTTGAAGCTTCTACTATGTGTTGGGATTCTCGTTCATTTTCTGAGGCATGTGAGTATGACATGCGCTAATCCATCTAATTTTCCGTTCGAGTCAGTGATTTCTACCACGCTGAATTGTTATGCTCGAGAGGTGAAACACTTGCCACCGTGAGAGCGATTGCGCGAGTTGTTGATACAGCTCTGATTGTGTTCATCTACCATTGTGTGACATCTGAATTAGACCACAAACTTAACATTGTGCTCTGCAAAAGCATAACTGCAATGTATGTCTTCTTGTTACCGTTGCTGATCCCATAATTGGTCAAAGACACCCGTGGACTTATCAACCACATCGAAGTTTTTGTTTGTTTGTTTGCAAGATTAAATTGTTTTGGAAGTGCCACGCTAGTTTTGGGTTTACTCAAGAGCATGGTGTTTCCCCCAAGGAGCATTTTGCTTCCATCCTCGTGTTGATGTCATGTGGAGAAAATGGGCGTTGAGGCTCTTGGGCCTCAACAACTTAAAGCATATACATTTGTCAATGTTATCCCGTTGGCCGGTGCCTTGTATTGTGCCAGATGTCTTGTTCACGGGTAGTAGTGGAGGCGAACGGTCCGCCAAGATAAGTTGGTTTGTATTGGATTGGCCGTCAAAGTTCTGAAAGTCGTGCCATTCACTACGTGGATGGCCACCGGTGCCTTGTTTACCTAGGAGCAACTTTGGCCCGATACTACTGGCCATCCATTGCCACAGTGTTTGTCGGGTACGAATGTTCATCGTAGGGGATACTCATTTTGATTACTACTTTCTTTCTTAATTCCATGGTATGATGGATGATGGCGGTGCGATGAAGTCTTGTACGAGGATATTGCCTTGTAGACATTACATTGGCTATCCCTACAACACCATTACACGCTGATGTAAAGTGTTACCCTCAGCAAAATGTGCATGGTCCATCACAATGAAATGGAATGAGAAAACCAATACAAAGATCTGGGATGACAGGATGATATGCTTTTGGCCACTTGTCTTAACCTTCGATATTCCATTGTGAAATGTTTTAACAATGTCAGCCACTTCCCATACCTGGTTGTAGAGCCATTTCAAAGGGTATCAATGTTTTGATAGTATTCAATCGCCACATATACCATGCTAGAGTTTTGTAAAGACTCCCCTTTGTATTCTCAAAACCCCCAACTTCTCGACGGAGTTTCTTGAAGCAAGCACACATGACACGGTATCACACCTGTTACAAGTTTTGAGCATCCAAGACCTAGCAAATGCCTCGTTTTGTTTCTCACTAATGTGTATATGTGCTCAACATGGCCAAAAGTTGTCATTCAAATATGCCTACTATTTAGAACAAGCTTTCCGACATTTTCAATTTTGCGAGCATCCCCCCCCCCCGGGGCCACCTAAGTGAACCATCGACATTGTTTTTGGTGGAGCACCTGTTATCATAGCGTAGCGGCACACAACTTGTAGCTAACACGTTAACTATAAAGCAACAACCTTGCATTACTCCTGAAAACTTCGTCATGGTCCATAGGCTTGCACAATTTGCACAGACGGCGGATAATGGGACGAGCGAAACTGGTAATGATCAGGAGTAAGTGAAGACTCCATTGATGGAGGATCACCATCACATAGTCAATTATGCTCAAAAGGAAAACTAGGAAGTAGTAGAAACCTTAAAGATAGATGGTTCAGTTCCAAACATTCCAACAGCCAATCTTGTGACCGTCCCCTTTGGTTGGGTGAATCCTTATCATTTGCTCTTGCTTGCACATGACACACCTGGCACGATGGGAGGAAATGGTCGCAAAGCTCGCACAAAACCAATCATATCGAAATCTGTTGGGACTCGAGAGCCCTGACACCCATGTGATCTAACAACTCAAAGTGGCATGGGAGGGCCTTCACAATGCACGCATCTGGGAAGAAAAACTCACAGAGAAGCATAATTTTGACTGACACTTCTTACATCGTTCGGCCATGTAAACTCCAAAGAACTGACGGTTGGGATGTGGTTCACAAGTTTAGAGATGTAGTTCACCACTAGTTTGGTCAAACTGATAGATAGAAAATCAATGCAATTGCCTCGTCTTAGCGCGATATGACTTTTAGTTGGAGTTCGGATCTTATGATCACTCCACGGCAGTAGGAGACCAGGGGAGTTGTATCAACAACTCAGGTGACCGCTCTCACATTGTGGACCGCATGAATTCTACCTCTCAAGAAAATAAATCGGATGTGGCACGAATCACAACTCCACCAGAAAGATGAAAATGTGTCACTCGTACCATACTCGCATGCCTCGGAACAATGAGCAAAAGGCTAGACATACAACACAAACTTCAACGATTGCATCGTTGTTCAAACATGGCGGAGAAACTCTGTGAATCTATCACATGTAGCGACCTCGCTCCCAAAAAACTCTGTTTATATTGCAACAAGGACCTACAATGCAAGCAAGCAAATGCCAAAATTATCATCAAAGACGACCTACCAATGATGACTGCACTAGCTCGCCGCATGGGCAAAGTTGACTACAACGCATGAATGAAGGGACCCCATTGTGGTATATGAAATTCGAAGCGTGTCAAAACCTCGTCTCCGTTGGAGAATGACACGGCCAGTGATCAAGATTAAGATCTATGCCGGACGTGAGTGAAGGAATCCCATGGCAGGCAATCCCAAGCCCACCATCCGTGGTGTGGCACGGGAAAGTTGTTGTGGATCAAAACATCGTCTCCAATGGAGATTGATGTAGTCAGTCAATGCAAATAACAACTACGATAGACTTGCAAAAACCCGAGACACAAACTACACAACTGTCTGGAATGGAGGTTCTTCTTACGATTTAATACTATTGATACTGTTCAAAAGCTAGGTTTGTACGCTCAGCCAAGGTTTTTCAAAAGGAACAATGTTCATGGGTGACTGTAGGCCCGTCAATTTCCATGCATCACCTTGACTACAAACTATAGGTTTGCATGACATAAAGGTTTGGTGGACTTGCCTAATAAGGAGGGGAAAGTCACCTTGGACCAAAAATTATCATACAAGAGGAAATCCTAGGTAAACTATAACAACAATAAAGTCTATGCGAGCATCAACGATGACAAGCGAGGTCTACCTTAGATAAATTGACTAAAGATATCGCAACAGTTACAAGAAGGAGCAAAGGAGGAATCAATAGAAAAAGTGTTTGCACTCGGAATGTTACACACGTAGGGGACATTGCTATGTGCCTTCAAGTGATATCTACAACTTGGAATACAAGCATGGTTAGTCTATGTGGAAATGAAGGTTGTAGAGGAGAACATAGCAAGAACGTGAAAAAGAACACCTTATTTTGCTCAACACGTGATAAGTTCATAGCCGTTTTACATAAGTTTAATAATTTTTCAAGGGGTTTAAAGGGGATGTATCCTCATAGCTACCTTGAAAGATACCTCCACATTAAAACTTTGATCATTGGATAAACGTGAATTCGGGAGAAATTGACAGTCCAAGGGACCTATCGGATGAGCAAACATGTACTAACCAGGCTAGAAAATTTTTGGGCTAGTGGTTTTCAGAGCCATCCATGTCACAATACGCTGCCCCTAAACAAAATATCCACAATATGCAAGTGTGCATAAATTACATAGCATTGAACGACATCACCATCAAGAACCGCATTCTCCTTACACGGACAGATGAATGTTTTTACCAACTCCGCGGGGGGAAATTAATTGCTAGAATCAACAAATGCAACGTCCCCCGTTTTATTGACTTGTACGATAATGACATTGAGAAGACGGTGTTTTGCATCAGATGAAAATTGTTTGAGTCCACAATTAAGACAATTGGACTCACACACACCCAATCTATGTGTACGGTGGCCACAAACAACATTTGTTTCCCGCACTTCAACAACTTTGCCATCGTATATCAAAATGAAATAACAGTGCAGAGTCACACCCTAACGGAGAACGATGGACATCCCCAAAACGTTCTCGGCAATTTCTATAGAGATCAATTGTACAAAAATCTCTCACAGTGAGGCTATTATCGCCATTTGATTGTGTTTTGGTGCAACATCATGATAGGCAGAGGATAGCCATGGAACCAAAGAAAGTGAAGGCAGTCGCTGCTTGGCCAACGCCCACCACCATTCAGGATTTTCTTAGCTTTGTAAACACTACCACCAATATGTAAAGGACTACTATTGAGTGTTAGTGCCTCTCTCCGATATCTCTCAGAAAACCACCCAGTACAGTTGGGTAGAGTAAAAAGCGAGCATTTAACTGTTTTAGAGACCCTCTGGCCTTGGTGTTAACATAACGACTCACATATCCATCCATGGCCGTGGCCACAAATGGATCCAATAAAATATTCGAAGTAGTTCACCTCCAAGGCAACAACTACAGGGAATAAGCAGTCTTGCATGTTGAGAAGGCTAAACTGACCGGAACAGAAGTACGTGGTACACAAGAAAGGAATATTGGCCATCATGCATGCGTACAAGGGGTGGAGGTGCTACCTAGAACATTGAAGATGTGTTGTCAGCACTGACCACTGCGCGAGGGAAAACAAAAATCATAACTCAACACTGGACAATCTCGATGGTTTGTGTTTGTTGAGTTCAACTTCCAATTCGACATCGTATATCGACATGAAAAACAAATGGCGCACTGGATTCAAGCTGGTGACAATACTTGATTGCCAAGGTCAGCATGTTGCTCATTCAACAAGACCTGTAAATCACGAGGCTTTTGTGAAAGATCACGAAAAGTTTGACGAGAACAACGAAACCATAACTGTGGTGCAATCACTCCTACTAATGACGACAATTAACTTGCCAAGCTTTCTTACCATGGGACAAAGGATGTTAACAATGTTTCCATGATACCGATCCAACTGGACACTTTAGCAAGGACAAGAAACTAAAGAAGTTGGTGAAGTACTATTGATGGGACAACATAAAAGCGATGTAGCTCTGTTGAATAAATTTACAACGCTTGTTAGTGGCAAGGATATCCTCAGACAAGGCAACCCCAGCTACTCCTACCTCTTCCTGTTCGAGCATAACCAGGTGGGGATTTCTGCATGAATTTACTGACACCTCTACGGATGGATATGGTGCCATCCTTGTGGTGGGCAGGTTTTCTAGAATATCATGATTTGTCTCACCAATGAACACTGACATCGCCAAGGACATACCACGTCTGTCTCAAAGCTACATCATACGGCTACACGGGGTGCCACGTACACTCATAAGTTCCAGAGACCGCCGCCTTTGTTTCTGATATTACATGACCCGATGACTCGTAACGGTAGTCAGAGCCAGTTATCAGTAATTCTCCCTCATCTAAATTACAAGGGAATCAGGCGTACTAATCAGAGAAATGATCAGATTCCTTGCACTTGATGCAAGCCTCGTTGTATTAACTGGGCCGTGAATCTAGGAATCACCAAGCTTGCACAAATTTTGAAAAGTTTTGTCGAAACAAGCAAAACACTGTCTAAAGTGATCAATGGTATTTCCGCCCCATCGGTGTGACAATAGAGCCCAAACAACATTCTTGCGTTTGATATCCATTGTCGCAACTTCTCAAGCACATGGAAAGAAACAACATAGACCCTCGTATTGACTTGGACAACAATAAAGCAAGGAGAAAACTGACATCATGTCCAAAACATCTTCTGCATTAGGGATTACGTCTTTCTCTGCCTAGCGAATATCACACTACATGGACAATAATTTGCAAAAGATCAAACCTTGATTGTTACGACCATTCACGACCAAGAAAATGCACACCCTAGTCATTGATTGACTTTGCCTACCTGACATGGCAATTCATGTGAGAAGAATCAAGCAAAATGGAAACATCAGTTTGAGATTCCTTCAAAGAGACTTCAATTGACCACTTCCACGTTCAAGTGAATAGGGACACAGATTACATTATCAAAGACATCCTTGGATGCTAGGGCATGGGAAACAAGTTGAGTATCTTGAAAAGATCATAAGTGGGAGCCCTAAAATAGCCTCAACGGCATCAAGAATCTGGTCGACATCAATGACAGGCGTGATTGGCCTATGTCTGTTGATGGAGTCTTTCTTTCACCAGCTATTTGCTCGTACTATACCATGGTTGAATGGTGTGTTTTAGTGAAAAAACTGTACCATGAGGGTATCCACCATGTGAATTTGAATGATTACCCTACACGAAGTGGGTCATTTATCAAGTCAAAGAAATCACTAGAAAGCTCTCTCGCCTTGCTACTACTGACATGACGATGCTTTCTAGTCAGCTGTTGCACTAGTAAGCAAGAACGTGCAACAACCAAGAAGGGTTAGGCTAGGGAGATGCGCAAATTCTCCAATTTCTTCTTAATGCAAATAGATATGAAAGTTGACATGCACATAGCGTAAATACATACCGTGACATACCGCAAGGGAAACATGTGGCAGTGTCAGTTTGTCTTAGATTTGGGAGTTGTTGGTTGGTGTAGCCATCACCCGTTGGTACTTTGGCGCTTGTTGGGTCCATATCAAGGATCTGCATGAGCATGGACACAACAGAGTGGTCCGAGTATGCTAAAGTTTCAGAAGGAGACGACTCACATCACACAACGATTCACACTCCCCCATGTCCCGATGGTACGCATGTCCATACACGTGCATGATTGACACATATGGCTAATGAGATGCTCAGCAGTCCATACTCACATACCTCACTCTTAGCCCCTATCAGGCACGGGAAAAAGTATGACATAACGAATGGCCACCATGAACTTTGTGTGTGGCAATGCTTGGCCAAGAAGTCTGACTACTACATGTTCTGTTGACCAAGGTGATGAAGACCACTTGTCAATCTGCAAGACTGTGCACAAGGTGATGCTCAACATGAATGTGCTTTGTGCTTGCATGGAACACTTCAGAGTTCTCTACAACGGAAAGAGCACTCTAGTTGTCATAGCACAACACGATGGAGGGGATCAAATGATGGAACTCACAAAACAATTGCTATAGCCACAACGCCTGGGGAATCCTAATTCCCAATGCAACGCACTCAAATTCTAAGGAGCAACATGCAGTGCAGTCCTACTTGTCGCTATGGCACGACACAATAGTAACACCCAACAGGAACATGTAGCCCATCCAATTGTACCCATCAGGGCTATATGTAGGATCACTATGCGTGAAAATGTCAAATACCACCAAACACTACCGTCGGCAAGAGAGTCCAAGGTGTGGTGTGAAGACCACGACCCGTACCACTTGCACAGCCGCACGAAGGGCTCTTGCGCAAAGAACACTAAGAAAAATCGTGCAAGGAGGTTGGCAATGAAGGAAGTAGTGGATCGTGTGGTAGTAACCAAGTACATCAACGAGAAAACGAGGCACAAGTAGAAGGTCACATGCACTATCTTGTCCAACTGTTTTGGATCGTCCACCTTCACAACATCTTGCGCATCAGGTATGATAGGGGTGGAGGCTGTGGGAACTACACCAAGGAGGTTAGTAAGCCACTCCTTCAACATCCAGGCATAGTATGCCTAATGTAGTAGGGGTGTCTACCGGTTACAATCACAGAATATCTCTAGCAAAAGAAACAAGGATGTAAGACCAAGGCCCCTCATCCTGTGGTCAACCCAATGGAATACCTTGGCCCCCTTCACGGTGTCCATATAGGAAGACGTGATTTGAATGTCATTCTCGTAGACCAGGATGGTTGTGAAGCTTTGAGCTATCCCTCAAACAAAGAGTTATGAGTCAACGCCAATCTATAGAAAACTGGCACGTGTAACTATGCTGGTCATCTCCTTGTTCCAACTGGCACCTGGATCACTGTTTCAAGCCATACAAAGCCTTACGCAAGCACCAGACTCTATCACCAACCATGAAACCAGGTGGCTGAATCGTGTAGATATCCTCATCTACGTTTTTATGGAAGAAGGCATTATCCACACATATATTGTGCATCTCCTATATGTGGTGAGCGACAGCCCCAAATAGAGCACGAGTGGAGTTCATGCAGACAACGGGTGCAAAGATGTCAATGAAGTCCATGCCCTCAACATAGAAGAACCGCTTGGTCGTTAAGCGATCCTAATAGAGATTCTACTTTCCATCAAGATTCACCCTCTTGCCAAAAACCCACTTTGCCTCTAAAGCCTTTTGCCCAGGTGGGAGGTCGAAAAAATCATAGACACCGTACTCAAAAATGGCTTTTAGCTCACCCTTACAAGTAGCATGCCAGAAGAATGCATCCTGAGCCAAGAGTGCCTCCTTCAACGTGCCTAGATCATGCGTTGTCGAGGGAGAGCTCTTGGTGGTTAAGACACACAACTCAAGACTTGGTATGACCACGACAAAGCCAACTACAAAATTGCAAGCGTCTGAGAGATCTTGAAAGACCAACTTGTGACCGAAAAAACATCTTGGGTGCTCCTCAGTGTAGTTCGTATAGACAATTAGGTCAAGAGGCTTCATGTCAGGCTCACCACTATGAACACTACAAGTTGGGCATCTTGGTGTCAAGTCAGTGGTCTACGAAGCCCGAAAACTAGTGGTCGAAGACGAGCAGGGGCTTGCGGGAGTAGCCCAATGCCGAGGTACTCATCTCGAGCTATGGAGTAGGCTATTGGGCCACAGTTGTAATGATTGAGGACACACATGGAAAGGAAAAGGGTGTAGGAGGAACATGGAGAGGTGTTGGCTTGCAAGTAGAATTAGTAGGTATACGCACATGAGTAGGTGTGATTGAAGATGCTGTCACGAGCATGCGATTAGGTGTGCTGGAGGGAGCTACTACCGGCACAGGATGAGGTATACCAGAGGGGGCTGATGCTAGCACACTATCAATTGTACCAGAGGAGAATGACGCTAGCACTAGATAAGGTGTGCTAGAGGAGAACAATGCAAGCATGGGATCAGGTGTGCCTTGAGGGGATTGATGGCAGTATGAGATGAATTGTGCCAGTGGGGGCTAGAGAGGCTACTGGACCTATGGCCATGATGGCCGGATCGTTAGCAACTTGAGACTGGACCACAAGCAAGGAGCCCCGGATGGATCCATGTGCAAGATGAGACTCTCACATCCTCCGAGAAGCCACATAGGTGGGAACATGGTTAGCGCCCATTGAAAATGTGCTGGATAGTTTGTGGAAGGTGAGAGCCCTAAAGAAGAGAGTGTCTCGAGACTCAACAATGCAATAGCAAATGAGGTCCCAAAAGCACCAAGCCTTTGATCACAGAGAGATGCCAATAAAGGCACACATGCGACTTCAAGGTAAGCCTTGGACCCCTCTTGGTCATCGTTTTATGAGACGCACGCAAGGGACCTCCAAACGCGAGTGAGATAGAGATTAGCGCAATGGCTGAACCATAGCTCGTATACCGTGACTTGGCTAGAAAGAGGACTATGCGATAGGCGGTTCTAGACCCACCTCATGTAGGAGAAGTCCACAAATGCAAAGGACCCCCAAAGAATAGAATCAGAATGCATGGCTTGGCCCACATCCTCCGTGATGGGGTTCCAACTCTCACACGGACCATTCTGCTGTGGTACAGTGGGAACAAAGAGCTAGTGAAGAGCACCGTGCTCAGCAAATTAGGCATCCACATTGTCTAAGAACTCAAAACCACAATCAGAGTGGAGCGTGTGAAGGGTGTGACAAGGTTGGCGCTCAACCATCACGTGCTAGAGGCGGATTTCCATGACGGCATCGCTCTTTTGGAAGAGGTTGTAGACCCACCAAATGCAGGTGAAGTCACCACTCAAGGTGAGAACATAGCGACCCCGATCTGAGAGATACTCGCCTGGAAGAGGAACATGGATGTCAGAGTAGGCCAGCTCAAACAGTGCGTATGAGATGGAGTCCGGGGAAGTACAACGATGCATCTTACCTCAAGCACAAAAGAGGCCATTGTTCCTGGGTAGCTTCTCGAAGGAAGCCGCATCAAGACCAATGGTGGACTGTGTTCTAATAAACTTTGACACAATGTCTTGGCTCATGCGATAGAGGCAGTTATGCAACAAACACTAGGGCTCAAGGGAGAGCACGCCAGTCACAAACACGGGCAGAGGAGAGGACCAGAAAGGAGGCACAAAGTTCGGGTGGCGAGTGACACAGTCTAGGTCATCAAAAACAGATGCACAGAGGAAAAAACCATGCGTATCACAAGTCAAGACACTAGCAGGGCAAGCAAAGTGCTCAGTAACAAGATCCATCCAAGTACTAGTTCAAACACACAATAAGCCAAGCTCCAGAGTAGATTAGTCAAAGATATGTGAGGGGCCAGGCGCAACATCAAAGTGCACGACCTCAATGTCCTGCACTAGAAAATGCTAACAGAATGCCCTATGAATGGATCGAACAGACCCAAGTGGACTGAGGAGAACGCAGTTGGTATGACCAGAGGTAATGTAGCGAGTGGCACCAGAGTCAATGATCTAGGTATCACTATGCTCGCGACATCTTGTCTGCATTGAATAATGGGCCACACACCACTTTGTAGCTGTAGGAAACTTAGCAGGGATGACGGAGTTATGACAGAATACACAAACATGGAACTCTCCTGACCACTCTTTATAGTCAATTCCAAAGTCATCACATGTAGTCGACGCTCCCCCCACGCATCATCACGAGCATAAACGCAAGAGTACAATCAGAGTGTGGACCACACGGCTATGTTAACAGACATGCACCCTTGAGTTCTGAATGCCAAAAGATAACCAAGTGTCGTGATCATGCGGTTGCGAGAGTCTATGACATTAGCGTCAACCCAGGCGAGTGAAGGGTCAACTGTCACAGTCATGTGACTAGTGTGGATGGAGTTGGAGGCAGCCATATTTTGGGAATGTGAGGCCTGAAGGGCTCACATGATCCACATCTAGTCAAGGGACTATGTGCACTTCGTGGAGCGATGTGTTGTCCCATGGTTGTAGCAGTGGAAAGAAATTTCACTCCCACCACTAGCTTGATATCAACTATGTTGTTTCTTTTGCTGCTGCTACTACTAACAGCCCTTACCACGACTCTTCTTGCCCTATTTCATAGCAAAAACCACACCATGGGAGGAGGGCAAGAGAGAGAAGGGTGAGGATGAGGGAATGAGGAGGGGAGATGTTGTTGATGAAACAATTGTCATGATAGCCAATGGAAGCACTTGATGGACCGAAGCAGCCTCATGTGCGGCCATCCATTGTAGGTAGTACTGATGGACACAAGGGAGGAGCTCCAAGGAGACCAAAAACTTGGTAAGAATCACCTATTTGAAGTAGGTGAACATGTTAAAGAAATCCATCTAGGCCTCAACCATGATAGTGTGTACGGCGCACACCAGGGAGCCAACGATCGTGTCAAGGTGAGTGTAGATAGGCATGGCTCACCACCTCAAAGGGACCCAAACGAAGGGAGTCCAACTCCCGTGGACATGCTGTCATCATCGCATGGGTCATCGCTACAAGTAAGGTCGAGACCAACTCCTAACCGCGGTGGGATTTTGCTCCAGTGCTTGTACCAAGGGGCCCCGAGAACAGGATGAAACCGACATCAATGTCTTGGGGCACGGCACAAAGCAAGTAGCTCGTGGCCTTCGTCACAAGTTGCGCTTGTCAAGGAACGCAATCTTATACTGGCTCAAGTAAAATGGCCAAATGCCCTTTGCATCAGCCCATACCTGGAAGAGGGTTACCTCGGCGTTGAACCCAACATCGCTACTGTAGTGTGGTGGTGGGGAACCATAGTCCTTCAGCCACCTATGCATAGGAAGGGTGACCTTAGGGGTATGCTCAAGCATACAAAGAGTCAGGAGTCCACAAGAGGATATGCTGGGAGAGCAGTGTAGCAAGAATGAAAGCAAGAACAACCCAAAATCCTCTGTACAAGTAGTTTGCTGACCGAATTGGCGACGACTCATCTCCTCAACAACCTCTTGGTGCCACAGGCTAGAAGCATGGCAGCCAAAAACTCCAAGGCCTTGTAGTTATTGATGTGATATATGGTTGTCATGACTACTGCTTTGTTCTCTACTTGGAAGCTGCTACTATACCCCCCTCTACAACATGCCTTGCTACTTCAATGTCCTATTTTGGTGTTCTGGTTGAGGCTAGAAAATGCTGTTACATACTCTATAGCATGGTAAAACAATATTTAGGATGGACACTCATGGCACTTGCTTCTGCCGAATGTCCTCCTACACGTGCAATAGGGAAGTAATGGCTTGGGAGCCAAAACTAGAGGTGCTAGCCACATGGTAAAAGTTGTAAAGAGCAGTAGTTCCCTTATGCTTGTTCTTGCTAGGCACCATGCGGGGTGCTCAGTAGGGCAGAACACAAAACTGGTTGGACTGATAATTCAATGGTGTTTATTGAGAACTCGTGGCGCATGAATTTTTTTACGTCCAAGTTTCAAGACTGGCCAAGTAAATGATGATACAAGCACAAAGGATGCTGATGCTAGCAATGCAATGCTTGTTGAAAAATCGCCCCTCCGCATGCCCAAGTGGGGTGCCGGGAGGCGGCGACAAGCAGTGACAGAGAGGAAAATCCTCGCAGCTTGTGTTTGCATCTTGAAGATTGCTTGGATCCTCAAATGGATGATTACAACTTAAATTTGACGCATTACTCAATCCGGGTGAAGTTGTTTCATCAAAATCGGACAAGTATCGAGGGAGATATGAGCTTTCAAAGTCGGGGTGTGTGTGGTAGCTCTGGGAGCCAGCCACGACTCAACTTCAGGCGAATAACCGACTGGACCGAGTAATAAATTTCCATCTGGAGATTTTGCTCCGGATTGACTGCCGAGGCGTCTTGTGGATAATCCACCGGGTCCTGTAGTGCAGGTTGTTACTGAGGGACTTCTCCAAAATCCAGACTTGGCATCCGAAATACAGTAGTACGTTTTGTTACCCATGGACTAAGTCAAAATCTTGACTACAGGTCCACAGACAAGTTTCAAGCCTCGTCACACTCCATCACCAAGCTCGACCCAAAAGTGGAGGAGGTGTACCAAAACAGTGCAGGGGATCCCTATATCGTGTGCAATGGGATCTACGCCTTGGAAAAGGTGCTTTCCACGTGAAGAAAGGTGCCACGGCGTGTTCCCACACTAGAGGCGTTAGGCGTTTATATGGTGGGTGAGACATACACTTCCGCAAGTGTAACTTGGGCTACGCTTGGACAAATTGCACGCAGTTTGGTGCATTGAAGAGCTCATGACTAGCCATATAAATGTTATGATCATGTCCATGTACAGAAAGCAACGCAAAGTTTTGTTGTTCCCTTTTGCAAACTGACTGTCTCTAAATTCCTACTCACATAGTTTGAGACGACCAGAAAGCTCACGCTCAGTCTCAGATTTGCCCAAAACAAAAGACGCAAACCACTAGAGAAGATAACACCAACAACCTTGATTGCACCACGTGGATTTTCCGACAAAGGGTTATGGGCCCACGGGTCTGATCGCCTCCAACGTTCACGTCTTCCATAGCGTACTGGATAGTCATATTGGACGTTGCTGTTAAGTTTTGAGAACATGCAGGGAGTAGAACCTGAACAAATGACACAGAAAGAGATGCAACCCATTCATGAATATGCGGGCGGTATAGGATTTGGGCTATGGAGGTGGTAGTTTGAGCAACACCTTGCGCATAAGGAGCTACTGGACGTCGTGTTGGGAGAGGAGGTGCTTGTAAAGGCGACTACTGCGAATGTGGAGAAGGAGGCCTTAAAAAAAAAGAACACAAAGGCGATCATGCTCCTGGTGTCCGGGACAACCGAGTCGCAGTGGGGCTACTTCCAAGGCTGCAAGTTGGCAGCCGAAGCTTGGCAAACACTCTGCGCCATCCACCAATCTCAATGGCTTGCGAACAAAATCTTCGCGATGAAGAGGCTCTCCACAGTGAGAATCTATAAGGGAGATGATGTCATCTCCACCATGCAGCAGATCGAGTCACTCCCCTCACAATGCAATGACGTGGGGTAGAAGATCGATATGCAGCTATAGGTGATGGCCCTCCTCATGGCCCTGCCTGACAGTTGGGGTCCCCTGATCACCATCCTTGGAGGATGACTAGAGGACAAGCTCACCTATGGCGCAGCCGTAGAGTACATCCATAATGAGGCGTAGCACTGAAGCTGCATGGAGTCCTCCTCTTCCTTGTTGGCCCTCTTCACCAAGAAGCATGGTGGTGGAAGTGGGGACAAAAGAAGCAGCGAAAAAGGTGTGGGCAAGAAGGGCTTCAAGAAAGGTGCATGCTGTAATCGCGGCAAGGAGGGCCATTGGGTCCACGTCCGGAGTAGGCGAAGGCTGGCGGCAAAAGCGCCAAAGGCAGGTTGCTCCTCAACAGCAACACGAATCATTTCACCAAGAATGCCAACAGGCGGTGCCTGGATGCCGGTGTCGCGGAGCACACCTTGGTCAAGAAGGTGGGGTTCGTTACCTACGAGATGTCCTCCAAGTCAATAGTGGTCGCAAACAACAAAGTCGAGCCTGCGGCCGGCCAAGGAAACATGGGAGTGGAAGTCGTTGTGTGCAGTAAGAAGGAGCTGTGCAAAACATGTGATGTGCATCATGTCCCCGGTCTTGCTGAAATTTTGAGTGTCAACTGCTTGACAGATAAGGGGTACAAGGAACTCTTCCACAAGAAAGGTGCAGTGGTGTGCATGGACGGTGATGGCGAGTTCGTGTTGGAGGCAAAACATGAGGACAGTCTCTACACCATGGGGACCAAGGCATCGGATGCAGCAGACTCATAGGAGCCCTTTGTCAACATGGCCAAGGGAGGAAGTGTTGCTCTTCAGCTCTGGCACTAACAGTTGGGGCATTCAGCACTCGCAACCATCAAGGAGATGGCAAAGTGCGACGTGGTGCATGGCCTTGTCATAAACGGTGTAGTAGACGCAGGAGCAGATGTAGTAATGCACAAAAAATGCTACCCTTGCATTTTGGGCAAGGCGCGGTGCAAGGCTTTCAACGAGAATGCGGCTCGAGCAAAAGACTTGTTGAGGAGGTCATGCAGAGCGACGTGTGCAGACCATTCAAAATTTTGTCAAACAGCGGCCTAAGATACTCCATCACCTTCATCAATGATTGCAACATAAATCTCTTTGTGTACTTCATGGAGTGGAAAGGCGAGGTCCTGGACCGACTGAAGGAGTACGTCATAGCAGTGGGGAGGCAGACTGGCTGAAAGATCAAAGCGCTACGCAACGACAATGACAAAGATTACATGTGTTGTAGCGAGTACATGAAGCAGCAAGGCATCAAGTGGGAACCCACTACGCCGTACTCATGAAAGTACAATGGAGTGGCGGAGAAGGCAAACAAGACGCTGCTAAACATGGTGCTGACCATGCTTGTGGATGCGGAGTTGCCGTGAGGATTTTGGGTGCAGGCTGTGCGTAAAGCGAGGTACACCATCAACCTAACCCCAGCCAAAGTGTTGAAGGGTAAGGGAGGCTGGAAGATGTCGTAGGAGGTTACGAGCGGGCGTAAGCCAAACATAACGCACCTAAGGGTGTTGAAGTGCAAGGCGGACGCAATGGTGCAGGCGGCGCAACGACACGACAGTTGTTCGACATAGATTCCAAACAAATCCCTTCACGAATACCCATGTGAATTGAGGTGGGAGTAGGGTGGTGAGTCCCTCGAACAACCTTTCGATGGTTGCAGTTTGCCATGTCGTTGCCCACTCCACCAATGACTGTGCGCATAACGTGGATATCTCACGTTCCGTCTACAGTCATTTGAATATTGCATGTGGAGCATGTAACTACATGTGGTGAATTAGGATCATAGCAATTTCCATGTGACTTGACCATGAGAACACGTTTTTCATATGCCTAAATGGACAAATGGAAACAATTATTTTACTTGAATACAAGAGACACTACCATGTAATTAGCGCTATCAAAACATTAAGATGGTTCATGATTGTTGTGTTTGACATTCTACGAAGGGTTCATGTGTGTCAAATTGTCCGGGAAAAAAACATTAGAGGTCAAGGCAAGTGGCCAAAATCCCCACTGCTTGTTGACCTATAAATCCGGATGTCGACATTCCATCATCAGTGAGTGAAATGAAAAGAATGCCCATTTATAGAGATATTGGAGATACACGTGTCTCGGATGTAATACTCGGCCCCCTTTCAGTCACGGTGCTCCTAGTGTGATATTGTCATCTTTGTCTATCTATACTGCATACTATAACCACTCGGTCGTATCCACGCTCATGTTGGTCATTGATACGGATCTAACAGGCACCAAAGCATCAACAAGTGTTGGCTCCACTAACCTGCAACTTCCACACAGCTACCACTGCATCCGAAGTGCTGATGGATGCTACGCGGTTGGTATGAAACCTTTCAACTCATCTGAGTGGTAGGTAGGGTTATGTTGTGAGAGCTCCTTGATCTGATCTAATAATGCTCTAGCAGCTACATTGCGTGTTCTTTGTTTGTTTGGTACATTCTAGCAACTAGGTTCACGTATGCATGATTGGTTTTCTTGATGGTCGAGACCCGAGCACTTGGTGGTATGTGTCAGTGATTTGGGATAACCCATGATGATTAGGCACATATTGGCGTGGACATGTTGTGTATTCCCGATACGGTTGATAATCGGGTACACGGTGGTTTGTATTGTTACCTTGGGAGACCCAGCACTGACCAGTCGAGCCTCTGTTGACTTTTCTCAAACATGCGTAGCTTGCACGTGGCTCATGCCGAGATGTTTGGCGACATGCTTGTGCGACTCCGGATGCCTAAACTTGCCTAGCTTGGCTTGCTGGTAGTAATAGTATGTCTTCCTATAGCACAGATGTGTTTTGGGTGTGTTTTATGTTTTCTTGACATTCAAGACCCGGTCAAATTTTGGAATTTTCCGCTGCCTCGGAAAGCCTCTCCTGTCTGTTTTCACATCTTGTGACCTTGGCATTCCTTTTTTGTTCCTTTCTGTGCGACGCGGATGACGGGCTGTGGCGGGCTAATGGTCAGTCCCCTATACATAAGCTTTCAGTAGGGCTGATTGTACTATCTCCTTCTTCTTACTGCATTCCAGACCTAGCTAGATTTGGCAATCACCTTTTTTCCCCTCACACTCGGAACTCATGGCAGTTTTGCATGGGCCTGCATGCCCTCGTTAATTCTATCATTTTCCTGGCTCCACCCACCAGCATCTACCATATAGCTACCACGAAATCCCAAGTGCTTGCAATGTTGCCCTATAATTCTTCTTTGGTCACCAGATTTTTCTTGGTGGAGTGGCTCTTGAGCCATACTTGCATGTCCTGCAGACGTGTGCGTGTGACCACTCGTATCGTCTTCCTTAAAATCTTGCATCTATAGGTTCATACGATGTTGCTTTTGGATGCCTATGAAGAGAGTTGCAACAAAAATAATGCTTATGTGCCGGTTTTAGGAGAAACTGACTCTGCTATGTGCGACACCTGTCGTGCGCCACGACATGTACTCATGTTGTCAAATTTCATCCCTCTCCGCATTGTAAATCTATTGGAGCTTACGAGACTTTATGCTTCTGCCTAGCTAAATCCTTGATGTTTTCTATACATGCTTGGTTGCTAGGGCGTCAGCTAATTGGACAATGTTGCCATGTCAGCACCAGCAAGGCTAGGGAGCTTCTTAGCAATTTCTTTTGGTGTCACAGCTGCGATACTCTTCTTGCCGAGCTCCATCGTAGAGATGGAGCACCGGTAGCAATGGCGAGAGTCACCCCCACGGCCTTGTCGGAGGCCCGCCGTACAAGTTGTTGGCACCAAATATGTCACCATGACAAAGCAGCATCGGCAACAACACCAACCTGAGTAGCATGACTTACCACCAACATTGTAGTAGTAGTTCCATCGGCAGTAGCGACGAGCTGTTGTGGTGTAAGTCATCTTCATCTATCTATATTATCTTCTCTGACCACTCGGGTGTGTCCATGCTCGTACAGATCTCCCACACGGAATGAGCTGGCGCCAGAGCACGAACCGGTAGTGGCCCTCGCAAAAGGTGTTAGGCAACTGCCACGGCGTCCGGAATGCTTGTTGAAGTGCTCTGCAAGGTTTTTGCACTTGCTAGAATGTTCTCGGTGGACTGGTTCTTGAGCCCAGTTTTCATGTTTTGAATTGGGTGTTCATTAATTGATGTAGGTCTTATGCGTGTTACCAGTCCCAATGTTAGGTCTAAGATTTTGCACGTGTAGGGTCAGAATCTGTTGCATTCTTATGCACACGCGTGCAGTTAGAGCTAGAAAAGTGGTTTTAGGCCGAGATCGTGACGCGTGTGTCACTTGCCATGCGGCGCAACAAGCATTAGTGTTGTGTGGTTTTAAGTTTTCATTACAACTATTATGCTTATGGGACATGGAGTGTCTGGCCTACTCCAATCCTTGTTGTTTCTCCACTCGTCCTATGTGATAGTGCGATCGCTCATGGGACTGCGTTGCTTTGATAGTAGTAGCATTGATAGGTAACTTCAAGGCAGTTTCATAACACTACACTGCAGTGGCACTACCATGTTGGAGCAGTAGCTTGTCTGGTTGCAACGATAAAAAACCCCAAAAGGGAGAAGTAGCTCACAAAAACAGCTCACGGCTGCGACCGCGAGCATCAACACCGTCTAGTGCTTGTCAAGGTGGGAAACAACAGTTGAGAGTAGCTACGCAACAGCACAAGAAAGTAGCAACGAGCAATAACATAGTACCATTGGCAAGCAACAGCCATAAGAACCAGCATCTAAGAAGCATCAATAAAAGTAGAGTGAAGTAGAGGTAGGAGCGGTTATAGTCGTAGCAGGATAACAGCAGTGATAGGCGTATCAGTAGCTGTTGCGGCTGTTTTCACGCGAAAGACAGTAGCTATGAAGCACTGCTACGCATGAGTGCTATGCAGCAGCACTACATAGCCTGCATAAGAGCTATAGAGGAGCTGCATGATGCATGTGCCGCTGTTATCCCAAAGTGACAAGAATACCCACCCACCTCTCTTCCATGTAGAGTTTGCACGTCCTTGAGCTCACAAACGAAACCTTGTCACTGAGAGTCCATCACTACCTGATTGTGGCTTATGTCAACACCTTGTATCTTGATGCCAGCATTGTTGGGAAATCTGCGTGGTGCAGTCCAGATTGTTGCTGGGATCTTCTCTACTATTTCACGTCACTCGTTCTGGGTGAATCAAAGATTGAGCGTGACCTTTCTGGTAGCCTCACGCTATGTGAGCAAGAATTTAGAGACAGTCAGTTTGCAATGAGAAGAACGGAATTTTTGTTAGTTTTTGAAGATGGACGTGATCACGATCCTCACATTCATATAACTATACATGAGCTCTCCATCACACTAAACCGCACACAATTTGGCCAAGTGTAGCCCATGGTAAACTCGCGAAGTGCAGGTATCACCCGCCACATGTACGCCTAATGCCTCCATGGTGCAAACACGCCGGTGCGCCTTTCTTCACGTGCAAAGCACCTCTTCCAATGTGCAGATCCCATTGCACATGATATAGGGGTTCCTTGCCTTATTTTGATGCACCTCCCCCACTTTTGGTTCAAGTTTGGTGATGGGGTGTGACGAAGTTTGAAACCTGTCCCCAGACCTGCAGTCAGAATTTTGACTGTTCGCGAGCAAATAAACATTCTACTGAGTTTCCGGCATCAAGCATGTATTTTGGCTCAGTAACAACCTGCACTACAGGATCTGGTGGATTGTCGACCAGACGCCTTGGCAATCATTCTGAAGTAAAATATCTAGATGTATGTTTGTTACTTGGTCCGGTCGACTATTCCCCGGAAGTCGAGACGCGGCCGGCTTTTAGAGCCGTAGCACACACCCCAATTCGAGAGCTCATATCCCCCTCGGTACTTGTCCGGTTCCGGTGAAACAACTTCCACCTGATTCAGCGACACGTCAACTCGAAGGGGCAGTCATCCATTTTAGGATCCGAGCAATCCTTGAGCTGCTGGATCCAACTACAAGGATTTTCCTCTCTCTGGTGGCTCGTCGACGCCTCCTGGTGCCACACGTGGCCATGCGGAGGGGCAAACTTCCAACATTCTCCCCCTTGCACCTGCCATGCCCGCTGCTCCAGCTTGGTATCACTCATCTTTCGGGGGGTCCTCCAACCCATTATAGCTGGTCATCCCAAGCTTGGCTACGCTCATCGCGTGCTGGTCCGCTTGTTGAACGTTGGTCATGTAATGCGCAAGCATGTTGTGCGTGTTGCAGTGCTACAGCACCACCTAGCCCTTTTGACCACGTCCCATGCGTAGTGACAGTGCACGTCCATGTGCTGCGTCAAGACATTGGTCAGCAAGATGGAGCTGGTGTTGTCCACTTGCACCACACGCCCAGAACCCCCAACAACATGTCAAGCCACACTGCCTCCTTGATTGCCTTGGCCAGCGTGATATAATCTGCTTCTATTGTGGAAGTAGCAACAGAGTCCCGCTTCCTTATGCACCATGAGACCATTGTACCGGCGAGGAAGAACACATGGCAAGATGGGGACTTCCACTTTTCCACATCCCTAGCATTGTTTGTATCTGTGTAGCAGACCAGACGGAAGGGGTCCGCCAACCCCTTGCCGTCAAACATCAGGCGCGCGTGCCGTGTCGCCAGTAGGTAGCGGAGGATGCGCTTGACCGCCTGCAAGTGTAGTGGCCCTGGATCGGCCACGAACCTGCTCATTTGGCTCCCCGAGTAGGCCAGGTCCGGTCGAGTCGCCACCATGGCGTACATGAGGCTGCCCACCGCCGATTGGTAGGACACCCCTGCCACACATGAGCTCCTCCTCACATGCAGTGTTTTGCCACGTTGAGCGATTTCGACTACACATATTGTCGCCTTTCGAATCCTTCCGCTTCCTTTGCTGCTTCAACAGTCTTCCTCCATGTGTGGAAGATGTCGCTCGGCACTGCCGATTTCCATGTAGATGTCTGTGCTGTTCCAGTCGACTTGCGAATTGTGTTGGTATAGGACATCTTGTCCGAGAATGATTTTGTGATCACTCATTGGACAGGACCCCCAGACCATTACATCTCTTACATCTCATACTTGTAGTTGTGGTGGTTTGCAGAGTCTCCGTATTTACAGTCTCACATCGACAGTTTTTCCTTCAAACAACCTTCATCCGGTCTACAGTCCTAGCTCGTGAATCATGTCGTTGCTTACGTAGTTGTGTGAAGCTCCTCCATCCAATAGTGCATGTACCAATGTGTGACTCTTGCATCCTCGAGGCTGGAATTCTAATAGCATCGCCGGTTGGCTGTCCTCGTACCCCTCTTCAAACTTCGCAATCTCAGAAACCCTCTACAACGATGTAGGTTGTTTAGATGGATGATCATTCAGCGACGATCGATCCACAGCGACAATTGTTGTGCCTTTCAATCCTGCCCTTTGCCGTTTGTCGACTCATTGTTCTATTACTACCCCCCTTTTGGCCTTCTGTGTGCTCCAACAGCTGCAAGCAATGTGCCCGACTTTTCCGCAGTTATAACAAGTGCGCATATCCCTATGGTTGACTCCGTCCACTTCCTTTGGAGTTGAGGAGTCCGCTTGCTGGCCTTTTCCATTTCCACTACAATTGTGGCTTGGAGGTCGCTATCCGTAGGATTCTTGGATTCGAGCATTCTAGCCAGGATAGTCGATTCTTTTTGTGGCTGTGGTCATTTGTGTCGAGTCGTTTTGGATGCCAAAAATGGCAATTTCTCACCAAACATCTTGCCTGAGGCCGCTGTTGTTGTGAAAACAGTGTTCGTCATGGTCGATGTCTACACCAGTGATGATCTCGCGAAATCTCTACGTGTACTCTGCCACGGTGGATTGCTGACGGAGACGCTGTAGCTTGAACCATGCGTCGGATTTCTTGTTCGTTCGTCCAACTCGTGCAAGCATCGCGCGTGAGTATTCATTCCAATCGGTCGCTGGTGTCAGCGCGTCGTGCCACTGAAGATTGATTTGCTCCAAGGGTAGAACGCATGCGGTCGATGACATGGGATGGGCGCCGTTGGCCGTTGATGAGGCGTCGTCGTTAAACTGCTGCCATTGGATGGTCTTTAGGTCCAACTACTGACATAGCGCCGTGCCACACAAAAGCGCGGCTAGAAGGTCGATCTTCTTGGTGGGGCCGGACGAATTTTGGGTTTGCTTGAGAGTTGGGAATTTCTTTACGAGCACCGCTCCACAAGCACTTGCTTTACGAAGAGCCTCCATCGTGACGTTGAGTTGTTGGAATAGATGGCCATGGATCCCTTTGAGGGCGCAAATTCTGTTTGCCGGTTCCTCGTTGATCTGTGCATGTCGTCAGATGCCACCTGCCGTTCTTGTCGTCGTTGTCAAGGCTGTCGGTAGGGGCGGCTGGCTTACCACCGTCGGATCTGTGACCGGATTGGTCGTCGAAGCTGTGCATGTCGATCTAGTTGCCGCATAGCCTGCAACGCCAACATTTGCTACAACTTCATGGTTAGCGTGCATAGGCACGTTCTGCTCCTCATCGCCGAAGATCAGCTGCTGGTCGACCGTTGCACCCGCTCACCTCGCGTCATAGTCGCAAAGTCTGCGAAGTCTTTACATGCGAGATGCGCTGACGGCTTGTGCGAGGTAGTCACCGAGATGGGTAAAGTAGTTGGGTGCCTTCCTAAAATCGTCGCGACCTGATGTGAAGTGTTATGGAGAACGGAGCCTGGATGGTAAACAGATAGAATTCTCGAGATAAAACAGGACTAAGAAATTGGGACACTTAATTATGAACAAAACAATTCATAATTAGCGGTAAGTGTACTTCGATGGAAAGTGTTGAAACTATCAAGGATGTATGTACAACTGTCGAGTTACGAATGAGACATAGTCGGGGTCGTTGGGTTGATTGTGGTGCGACGCATGTGCATCCGCGCCGTGAGTGATCGGTTCCGAGAAGCTTTGCTGAGAAGTCGGGGGGCATCGAGGATTGATGGTGAAGATCCAAGATGCATCTTTTTGAATCCAGATTCGTCTCAGTGCATCGTGAAGTTGGCTGAGAGGTCATGGCACCTCTGTTGTAGATTCGCTAGAGTGGTCAAAGCTGCCAGAAGGTTTCCCCTTGACAGATGGAATGGACATCGAGGTTTACTGGAGGCGAAGGTAGTTGGCCGGTTTCCCCTCAACCGTTGGAGTGGACATCGAGGTTCCGCGGCGCGATGGGCAATTGTGTAAAAACAGAAATGCCTACTCACAAAGGTAAGGGATTCGTGTACGATGGGTACTTAACAACCCATTGGCTAGAATCCCCAGCGCTTGAAGAATGGGGAGGTAAGAATCCCCCATTTGTTCATTTACCCATGTTTTACATAGAAGCAGTACACAAACCCACCCCCTAATCAAACACAAGGTTTTAGGGTTTTGTTTTTGCGTGGACATGTTCCCTTTCAATGCATGGGGAATCCCGGACCACCCCATGGAAACTCCTAAAAAAAATCTGGAAAATACGAACATATTTACAAATAATTTTGCTATTTTTGGGCCGAAAAAGGTGATGTTAGCATGTGGACGCCACATCCTTGCGATTTCGTCATCCTGTCTTGGGAAAAACGAGAGGTGTACATCGTTTGCTTTCTATGCGTGGAATCTCGCGTTCATGTAGAAGGGGTGAACCAGGCTTATTGTTGCGAGGCAGGAGCAAACCATGCATATTGTTAAGACAGAAGGGTAGATGGGATGTATTTTTTCGACGGAGGGTAGATTCGAGCCTATTGTTCGCAAGAAGGGGTATATGGTCATTCCGCCATCCATACGGCTAATTGCCAGGTCGCCCCCATTTTCGGCCGAGCATGTCTTAGACGCCCCCATTCTGAGAAAAAATGGCTAGGTTGCCCCCATTCGAAAAACTTCTGGCTAGGTCACCCCCATTTTTGATTAATGTCCCAACTTGCCCCCATTTTGAGAATCATGGCTACTTGGCCCCCATTAATGAAGGCGACCTTGCCAGAAGTTTCTGAAATTGGGGTAAATACGTCGATAATATTTCATCCTTACTGGGCGTTATAGCTATGATTCCCCGGAGCACCAAAAGTTGGGGCGACCTGGTTATAACTTTCCGGAATGGGGCCGACCTAGTTATTTCCCTCAGAATGGGGACGTGTCAGACATGGTCAGCGAAGACATAGGTGGTGCGAGCTTGTTGGAAAATAACGACAAAGGTGCGAGCTAAGCTTTGACAACATACATGGTGCGATCTTGTCCTTCGCCGCGTCGAGGCTCCTAACAGCGCACCATTAGTTACTTTCAGAGGGAAACTATTGATCGGTCTCAAAGGGAGGAAAGTTCGCACAAACCGACATAGTAAACCATCCGCATAAAGTGTACTTAACGTGCCGCAATCATAAGGAAGCACGAGTCAAGATTCGAATTCCTCCTGGAAGATACATTAGAAGAGACTGAACGGGAATAACGGAAAATGCTCCTCTAATGTCGCGCACGAACCAAAACCGCAAACCCAATTTCCGAGAAGGGGAAAACGTGAAAAAAGAACAAAAACCCCATACACAGCATGAAGTAGTTCAAATTTATCTAGAAATATCAAAGTCTGAGATTTAAAGCCACAACATGATTCAAAACTTAAGAAATATTTTATTAATATACAAAAATTAGGTTTATTTTGGAATAAATTCTTGAACAAGGATTTGTTTTTAAAACCTATTCAATCTTTGGTGAACATATGAAGAAGACAGGATTGTTTAACTTCAAGTTGCAAATTCAATAAAAAAAACCTATCCCAATACAAACAATACAACAAACAGTATTGACATAGAAATATAAATATGTGGATAAGTGAAATTTTACAAACAAATATGAATCAAATCTTATGCTAATAAAACATAAATGTATGGAGATGTGGATATAGAAATAGCTATACATAAAGATTTTAAAATAAATGTAGATGTAGATATAGATATAGATATCGATCTATGTATAGATATCAATATGGATACAAATACAGATATAGATATAGATATAGATATAGATATAGAGATAGATATAGATATAGATATAGATATAGATATAGCTATAGATATAGATATAGATATAGATATAGATATAGCTATAGATATAGATATAGATATAGATATAGATATAGCTATAGATATAGATATAGATATAGATATAGATATAGCTATAGATATAGATATAGATATAGATATAGATATAGCTATAGATATAGATATAGATATAGATATAGATATAGCTATAGATATAGATATAGATATAGATATAGATATAGCTATAGATATAGATATAGATATAGATATAGATATAGC
>SZWC01012656.1:20999-36716 GCA_023375785.1 Penium margaritaceum | reverse complement strand
GGGAGAGAGAGAGAGAGAGAGAGAGAGAGAGATAGAGAGATAGAGAGAGAGAGGGGAGATATAGAGAGAGTGAGAGTGAGAGACAGATATGAGGAGGAAAGATCAAGCAAGAGATATTGATGTAGAGGAGAACGTAAAGATTAGAGGAATTAACATGATAACTGGAATAACAAGAGAGAGTGGCTTACAAGTAATATCATTGTTGAATGAGATGTAACATCAAATTTTCCTAACACAATAATTTTACCTGAAAGGAGCATCATTTAGGATGTGTATTGTGGCCTCAAAATTCTTATTCAATTGACACATATATTGTAATGTATAATGTATTAAGAAACAAGATTATTTTAATTCACATTTTCTTACCCATAACTCACGTTTCTCCCTCCCCCTCTCTATATACATATACATCTCTACATATTGATTTGATAATGTATTTCTCTATGCCCATCACTTTATGTGTACTCACCATCCTTCTCTCCATCTCCTCATCTCTATGCATACTTCCTCCTTTTAAGCGATTATTCATTACAAATACAGACATTGTTAGAATACATATGTACATTTGTTTCCATATACCTCGTAACGTCTCTATGCCCTTTACCTGTCTATCAATCCACCTCCCTCACCCTCTTTCTCAACATTAATGTACAAATGCCTTCACCATAATTGATAAGAATAACTTGAACCTTGACAAATTTATGGAAAACATACAAAACATGTGACAAAAAGATGATGCAGAAATGAATGTATATAAGAAAGATTGTTTTCATTCTAGAATGACATGCTTACAAAGAATAGGTTGTCCAAGTAGACCATAACCACAATGCTAGAAAGGGAGTGTTAAAATGTTGGCATTCAACGAATGTTGCTTATATCATAGGATGGAAAGAGGGAAGAAAGAAGTACACATGAATCATTTACATTTGATTAGAATATTACAGAAATCATGTGTAACCTTTACTTTAGATTTCTCACGATTTTAGGTTAGCTTTATTTTCATGAAAATACGAATTATATGGTGCAATCATTCTGTGAGTGCATGAAGGAATAATTAACCATCAAATACTTTGATAAAAGTGAGATTATTGTAAAAAACAATGTGTATGCAAATTTCAACATCATAAGCAATGTGAACCTCAAAACACTCAGGAAAACATAATGTATTGTCTTTTTTGTTATGATGAACACTATGAAAGAAGTTTATTTCAAAAGAACCATTTAAAATGAATTTTAAATTTATTTCCTTCACATGAGAAACTAATCTATGCTACAGGCATTCATTTCTGAATTCAATGTTTAGTAATTGTCAAACGTTAAGTTTGCAATCGGAGGTTATTCCTCAAGATGTCCTTGTAAGTCGTACCTTGATGTTACTTTGTGTTCATGTCTTTTGGAGGAAAATGTTCGTGTTTCCCATCCTTCATATCCTCTACTTCAGAATTGTATGGCTTTGGTATGATGATTTGTTAGGTAAGAAAGCTGTTAAATTTCCCCCTTAATGTGGTTCTTAAGATTTTTCCATTCATAAGATGCTTACATAACATTACCTTTTAATGCCTTGCTTCCTACTTTGATGATGAATTTTTCGCTTTAGATATATAATTGAGTCTTTGTAAAGAAGAATTGTTTTGAAGTTATTGTAAGATGAAAGAGGAGAAAAAGCCAAAGGCCATGGAATTTAATGATGGGTGATTGATTGGAATCTTTTCATGTTATGGATTAAAAACTTCTTTTGGAAATTGGATGAAGCTATGAGAAGATAGGGTATAATGAATCAATGAAAATGCAAGTAAACCTCTGTTTTGTCACTTGTGACCCTCAAATACACCTTTTTCAAAACAATAAGCCATATTTGCGGCTCTGTCAGTTTTATAGTGCCCACTTTCCCCTTTGCTATTGTTGGAAATTTCTCTATCAATTTACGATTCATAGGTAAACTTTTCTATGGAAATTTGACTTAGTCTAAAGTGGCCATTTGAGCATAATTGCATTTCCTCAAGATCAATGTTTAAGCCTCAATCATTGAATAATATTTGGTATGGCCTTTTGTTTCCTACCTCCTTGCAAACCAACAAAGGGTACGTTTGCTGTTGAAGGCCCTCTTTTGACCACTTGACCACAAGGCTTCAACATACTGCCATCTTCAGATGAACCTTGCTTGAAGAGGTATTTCCTTACATCACCAAAAGTGGATGTTCCTTTTCATCATTAACAACAACTATAAGATGAGTAAGAATCTAGACTAATTAAGGTGCTTAGTTTTAGAAGCTCAACACACACAACTACGCTAGTGCCATTGCAGAGGAAGTGGGTGTTCAAATTCAAGCAAAGAATAAGTAGTGGGAGTTTGCACCAGTGATTTCACCCCATTCTCTTAGGCCAAAACAGTGTTGGGGTTTACGGCAGTGTTCTCCAACTTGTGGGAGACATTCTCCTGTAAGTGTTTTTGCTAGTTAGGATATTCAACCGATTTGTTTATGTCTATGGTCATCCTTAGCCTTGTGGTGCTACTTGGATATCTTTTCTTGCTTTTCTAGAGTTTGCATAAGGCGTTCTTAACAGTTTGTATGAGGGAGGAAAAAAAATGCGAATGCCTAGTGTTAGGTTTCACTGGGAAGTTATGTGTAAGACAATACATTCTTTTGTTTTGGGACGGGCGGACGACCAGTTGGAAGATGGTCCGTGTATTAGTCAAATTATACTTTGCAATATTCACGTTTGGTGTGAAAGTTCAAGAGCAGGTTTGACCCCTTGCCATTCCAAATCTCGACAGGTAGTCTAATGAATTCCATTAGCCCATAGATCAAAACGAAAACCCCCATTCGCCCAGCGATGTTCACCATGCCTGAAGAGGGTTCCATGTTATTTCAACTGCATGGTGAAATTAGGCATGCAGTGTTGGATTGGGATCCTCCATCATGGTAAATGGAGGGCGTTGAGCCCCCCCGCCAAAACCTCAACTGAGGAATGGGGGGGGGGTGGGTTTTGGGTGAAGAGAATGCCGGTTGACAATTATTCAATCATTGATAATCTGCCCACCCCCCCTCCCCTCCCCTCCTTACCCACTGACCCACCTATGCGTCCATCTATCATGGCCCTTGAGATTGAGGGCTACAATGAAACGAGTGGAAGACGTCTACGAGGGACGGCGAGTACTGGTGCTTCCACTTAATCCCGCCAGACTGAATGTTTGGTGTATGAAGGATGGGGAGTGCAAAACTTCCCATTTGTCATTTTTTATGGTGAAAAGGTTGATTTGTCCTTGGTTTGTCACCATTGAGCCTCATATACCCCTAAATTTGAAGAGCAAGCCCCATTCACCCCTTGATAAAATACATCATTCTCATGCACCCGTACTTTAGATCAATAAGCCAAACATACCCCAAGGCCTATAGTTGAGGTTTAACTGTGAAAACGTGCGGAATATGAGCCTTTTATACCCTATGTTCCTGATCAAATAAATCGTAACAAACCCACCCTAGACGCGTTCTGTCAAACATAAATGCCCTACTATGGGCCATGGTTTGGCATGGTAATTTTGAATGCACCTTTGTGCTTAGGTTTGTGGTTGTTTGGACATGACGGGTCCAAATGTCGAGTGATGTTATTCAAGTAGAAGAAGTTTTATGTGCCATAATATTGTTAGTCGTACTATCACACCTGTACTTACAATTTGCATGTATAATATGTATGACAAGAATCAACTTTGTCCTCCCTCTTATACCAATAAGTACTTTTCAAAACAGCCCATTACATGTCGCATGTTTGACATACTCATCCTTTGCCACTGTTACAACTTTGGGTTGGTTTTCCACATGTTGTGGTAGGTCCTTAGGGAGCCGTAACACTCCCTCCCTTGGATCACCACACTATAGGGTCGAAGTGGACTTAGGTAAAGCACGCATGGGATATGATCAATATAAAACGTCCATGAAATAGAACATGTTATGAAACATTTTTTTTGTATGTGGGATCAATTGGTCTACATCACTCATGTTAGGAGATGTATATTACTCATTTGAAAGTGACATTTTTTGCATCTTTATGAAGGAAACAACCATGCTAAATTACTATAGACACTGAAAGTGGGATACATCTCTTCAAATAGTTATTGATTGTACCCTCAAAGGAAATGAACAATGTCATGCTTAGGAAAAATCCTCTCTTATGGCTAGTAATGTTTCACATCCTAGGATTTGTTTTGTCTCCCTTTCATGATATTGGTGGCCATGTCCACTTCCAACTATGAACACACTTTATGAAACCGTCCAATTCAATGCAAACCTAACCCTCTTCTTAACTTAAAAGCCCTCTTTTCAAGTTGAGTGCATGGGGATGAAGAAAAGGGTTACTTCAAACTATAAAGTCAAGCATGTTTCATCTTATGAAATCAGATAACCATGAGTTCATGCAGGCTAGGGGAGTATAAGCATTAAAGTAAGAAAGAAGGAATAGCTTAAAATGTATCATGCGTGCTTGCATGCATGTTCACCTCACTTTGCTTCCTCTAGCTATTGTTCACATGTCTCATGCCACTCCCTTTCCTCCTTTTCAAAATGCGTAGTGTGCTCTCTTTAAGGCAACGTCTCACCAAAATCACCAACTCGGAGGAATATCCACCTAGTTCATCTCTTTCATCATCATCATCCTCATCATTACAAGTACTTTAAAGGTTGTGTTTTGGAGCTATACTCCATGTGAACACTAATGTACTCAGCAAAGGGCTGATCTGCACTCATAGAGGCATTAGCACGTGGCTTTAGTGCGGCTACAGCCCACCTTGCACCTATGGTTAGTCCACATACATAATGAGCTACGGCTTGTGCAAGGTTGTGAGCAAGAAGGTTCTTCTTGTGAGTCTTTGTATGCTTTTAATCCCATATCAGCGGCAAATGAAATTCTTCTAGTGTCATGTCTCTCCATCCTTCCTAGCGCTACGTGGGTGGCCCTTGCCATGACGAGGTTTTGGTAGTAGCCAGGTACATTTGAATGTCCAAATTTTCTAAACAATAGGAGACGTGATGGACTGGTTTATGTATAAGGAAATGCCATGCAAATGAGCCCTAGGATTTCTAACGTCTAAGCATTGACGTGTTTCGTAAACAAAAATGACCACAAGTGTTTACATGGTAGGCTAAATGCCTTCCGCGAGATACACCTACATTACTTGTCAAATGGGTCCATTTACCATTGATTGTTGTTGGTCCCTTCATCATGGTAGTATCAGCCCCCTTCGAAGTGGTATCATTCTCAATTGCCAGTACAAGGTTGTGGAGGAGTTGGTCCGCATGTGCCGATACCAATGAGGTTTTCACCTTTGATTTCGAGGCTTGACAAGTGTACAATCATTGCTGAACAAAAAAATAGATCAATATGAAGTAGTAGTACAAGTACTACTTCTTATGAGCTGGAATGCACGTGTTTTAACTCTTGTATGCATTTGATGGGGTGTTGCATCTCCGACTTAAAGGGTATTAGAGAAAGGTCCATTTCACGAGAGGCAACCCCCTGGCTACTACGCCATCCTCCCCCCCTAACGCATGAGGTGCACATATTCCAATGTAATCACTTGACAAAGGTGTGATGTGTCCTTCCCCTAGTGTTCAAAATTCATTGCATGGACACAAGTTTGTGCCGAGTACACAACCGTTTCCTATAGTTGGTGCAAAAGCTCTTACATATGTGCTAGGCACAAGTTCTGCATGGCATCAATGAGCTACTTCTTCATGGCCTTCTCTAGCCCCTTCCCCTATTTGTAATGATACATGATCCATCATGTCATTCACTGGGATAGTCAAGAGCAAACTATGTGTAGAAAATGTTGTAGCCCTTTCCATCCTATGTTGGTTCCAGAGCCGAGACCATGAGGACAACATTGTCATTGGCATAGAAAAAGTGAGCTAGCAACTTGACATTCTTTTGGCCATTTTTAAGGAAGGTTGCATTGATTGGAAGAATTTATTGACTTTGTTCGAAGCTGATTTTGGGGGCACATTGAGTGAAGAATGTTCAAATGAAGGCACCGCTCGTGTCCTTGTGGACCACTAAATGAGTACTTGCGATAACACTTGCTTGTTTTGTTGAGTGAAGTGATTACTGTGCTGGTGCCAAGCTCCGATATGGTGAAGACGGTACTGCGTTCAAAGCACTATACGGAAATTAATGGATTTTACGGTGGATTCCCGGGTCCACGTCGACTGGGAATTTTCTTCCGTACAGGCAAGACAGATTCTGGCATCCAGCCCTAGAGTGGCCTAAAGGGCTTGAAACGTACTATACTATGTTGGCATGCGCAAGAGGCTCGCGCATGCCCCTAAGCTGGCTCCAGGAAGAGGAGATCTACTTGTTGCATAGTACTGCACAGCCACCCTGGTCAGGGAGTCCTGTAGCTGAGTGGGCAAGCATCATGCACTCTGAACATGAGGCTTCCACTACATCAGTAGCCTCATGCATGGAGCCAAGGCCCCTTCTACCAACACGGGCCAATCAGGTGCAAGCTTCAGCTGGATCCTGATCAACGGGCCTGATGCAACACCATGGCGAGATCAACGATTATCAGAGGAAGGCCTGTTGAACAAGCAACCTTCAGTTGAAGCTTCACCTGAAGACCTGATGAAGCTTCCTAAAGGAGGAAGCTTCCCCTTGGAGCAGTACAGGTATCAGTAAGAGCCCAGGACTGAACGAAGTTTCCATTGGATGGAAGCTTCTCCAGAGTAAGGCAGAGGTGGCAGCAGACCTAAACAACCTGAAGGAAGCTTCTCGTTCAGGTGATCAACTTACTAGGACCTCAAGTATAAAAGGCGGAGGTCTTGCCACTTCTTAGTATCCCAGTATTGCCACTATCATCTCTCCAACACCACGTGCAAGGCTCCATGCCTTAGCATTAGAGCACCTTCAACCAAGATGCTGCTGGAGTTTGTTCCAAGACCCCTATAAGCCTGGCACTTGCGTGCCAGCCTAGGTGGAGGACGATGCTGGTGATCCCTGCAGGATCCTTGTAAGCCTGGCAAGCTGTGCTAGCCTGGGAGGAGGTCAATCCCTCCAAGGCCCCTGTAAGCCCGGCAAGGCCTGCCAGCCTGGGAGGAGGACGCCCTGACATCCTGAAGGCCGTTCACTATTGCGACGGTGGCTGTGCCGAGACCCTTGCTCTGAAGGCCTTGATGGCCTAGCAAGGCGTTGCGCCCTAGTTTAGGGCTAGGAGTTATGTCAGAGTGCACTACTGAGCTGCTTGCATAGCTGTTGTTCCTTGTACAATACTTGTACTTTTAACAACATTCAACTCCAGAATTCTTGCTTCCGCTAGTTTCTCAATAGAGTTGTACAAGGCATGATTGCCGGGAATAAAAGATCCTACGGTAGTATGGGACCCCCTTGCTGCATCAGAGCACGCGGTGGCTTTGTCGCTACAAGCTCACAAAACCCAACATGGTATCAGAGCAGTAGGTTCTTTGTCTGGCTAGTGCTCTTGTAGTAACAACAGCAGCTAGAGTAGCAGCAATGTGGATTGGTGAAGTAGTCCTTCACCATCCCTGTACAAGCTTGATGAGGAGCGACGTTCGCTTTCTCCTAAGAATGTAGTAAGGCTGACCTTTGTGCCGTTTGGCTTGCACAAGACAGAGAGCATACCATGTTCAACATGGTATGAGAGCAATAGGTGGTGCTCTCAGCAAGTGCAGCAGCAAGAGCAGTAGCAAACTGCTTCTGTGGTGGAGATATTCTCTACCATCCTTGTAGAGGCACTGAGCAAGAGGTGGAGTTGACGCCACTTTGGAGAGGCGCATGGTCGGTGTTCCACCTATACAGCAATCAAGGAGAACTTGAAAGAGGAGAACGCTTGGTCAGCTTCTCCTGCACAATGAGTTTTGCGTGCGTTGCACATGGGCCAAGAGGAGATGTGCCATGTCGCAGACCATGCACGATGCCAAGCGACAAAGGCACAACGCTTGGCCAAGGAGGCACAACAAATGAAGCAACAAGAAGCAGCGGCACGTCACGTCGTGGCGTATGAGGTGGAGGCGTTGAGGCAGAAGATTTTTGCTCAGGAGCTCCTTTGTGAACAGGAGCAGCTAACCCATGCAGCTCAAGCATCACAGAAGCACCAGTTAGAACAGCCACATGCGGCTCAAGCAGCCCAAATCACACAACTTCAGCAGTAGTTGGTATGGGTTCAATAACAAAAGCTTCAACAACAAGAGCTTCAGACCAAGTAGACAAAACAACAGCAGATGAAGTGGCAAAAGGATTCATATGCATCATCTGCACATCTGTCTCAAGCAAGCCGTCCTTCACTCATGCAAGGAGCCTTTTCTCCACTGGTGCAACCATCTTCATTACCTCAAGGAGACGTGCCACTGACGATTGTGGTTGAGCGGCCACATCCTGCCCAGACTGTGCCACCGATGTCACAAGCTCAGCATGTGCTCCAAGCACCAGTGTTGCATAATTTTGCAACCCAAAAAGGACTCGTATGTGTTGTAGGTGTGGTCCCACCAATTCTTACAACTTCTTTGGAGATGGACTGCTCCAGCCCATGTCAGAGACATCAGGTGTCTCCTTCTGAGAGGTGCGGTGAAGACGTCAAAGGCGACAATCCACTTGCATAACTCTTCAAAGAGAAGAGAACGATGGAGAGGGAGAGCTACGGTTCCCCTGTGACACCATCTCATCGTCCATCCGTGCCACCAAGTCTGCCCATGAGCTTGGAAGACAGCTTCCATGTGGCAGAACAAACGTTAGGAGCTGAAGAACCAAGGCGTTTGGCAAAAGAGGCATTGTACACGCTTCAAGCAACCACCGCACGTCAATCTCATGAACGTGTGACGGAGGGCTTGCGGAAGGAGTTGTTCCATTGTCCGGTTCTCCATTGGAAGGGGAAGCAGCAGGAGAATGAAGCCCAGAATTTGGGGCTTCAACATCAGCTGAACCAGACTGAGGAGGAGATGCAACATGAACTCCACCTGTCATCGGTGCAGCAGTCAGCAACAACTGTGCAACTACCGCAAGCTGGAGTGGTATTGGTCATGCCACAGATGGTCACGCTAGCACAAATGCAACCATGGGTGGCTCGACCGCAGCATCTGTACAATCACATGTGCCAAGGGGGAGCCATACCAAAGAGCGCAAGCATTATTGCTCACAAAAGTCACATATGCTCCTTCATCACCGAAACTTGTCATGTCTCGAGCGATGCCATCAGCTGTGTCTGCACTTGGAGGCATGCAAAAGCAAGCAATGGTGGCCAATGCAACACCGGACAAGGCAGTGGAGCAACGGCCGGAACTTGCACCATCGCAAGCAAAGCCTTTGGCTTGTCCAGCAACTGTGGACACAACGTAGTGCCAATGTTTGGCACAAGCACTTGGCCTAGTCCAATCTCGCTTTTAGCAATCATGCAAGAGAAGCACATCGACAATGTCAAAAGTTGCCAAGAAACCATAGCAACTAGCAAATTTGAAACGGTTGAATGCGAAAGGATGGAGTGCACAAGTGCCACGTTATGCAGTGAAGCAGGGCCAAAGCAACAAGCTGCCAAGGAGGATCTGGACAAAGTTGCAAAAGAACAAAAACCGTGTAGATCATGCCACTTCTCCAGCCCTCAGAACAAGCTGTGAGGAGCAGCATTCTAACGTGAAGAGCATCACAGCTCTTAGCGATTTGGCATGTCATCTGCGGAAAGGCGGCAAGGTGGAAGCAACAAATGAGCTCACCATCACCGACCAACAAGTCAGCAGCCCCAACACAACGGCAACATGGCTGAGTATTTCAGCAACACATCGGCTTGTTTGTTCCGCATCTCCACTACCCACCTTGTAGCGCGCATCGGGTAGCAAAGGAAGCGGAAGAAGAAGAGGAAGAAAAAAGAAAGGAAAAAAAAAGGTCCTGAAAGAGGTGGCTGCGACGACGGCCCGGAAGCTCGGAGTTGCACTCATGAGCCGATGCTACCACGCATCGCCATTTGGACGCATGCGATGTCGAAGAGGAGTGAAAGGTCCTCTATAGACCTCAAAGTAGCCTTTGCAAAGGAGCAAAGCTACACAAAGAACCAAATCCTGTCGTGTCGGCACGTGGTTGCAGTAAGCCCACCTCATGGAGATGGCATGTGTGATGGGGCTGTGCTCCACAAACTAGGTTCCTGCTGTGTTGGCAGGTGGTGGCAGTAAGCCCACCTCAACGAGGAGGGCATGCGAGTTGGAGTCAAACTACGGATGCAATAAGCCCATCTCATGGAGGTGGCATGCGTGACAGAGTGATTCTCCACGGACGTAGTGTCGGTGGAGATTCTTGCGCTCTCGTGAACTAAGTGGCTGTAGACTTGCGGGACCTTGGGCGCCACCGCCATGATCCGGACTCTCACCAATGAGGGGGAGCAGGCCAAAGGGGGAGAGAATCTCCGGAATAAAAGGAGAGGTTTGGACCACCTCTCCAGGGGTTCTTGATCCTGCCACAAATTCACTCGAAAGCATCAAGGATTGCGGAAAAAAGGGGGAGAAAAGGAGATAAACAAAGGCAGTTGTAGTTTTCTCCCAGATTTTGATGTCGACCACTGTCTACGGTGGCGAAATCCATTGTTGCAACTCTTGACAAGCGGCTTGCAGCAGTAGATGTTGCTGCAAAACTTGCAGCAACTCTTGTCAGGCATTTTCTTGCAAAATTGGCCTAACCACTTGCGATGGCGTGGGGTGATGACGTCATCGACGAAAGCTTCTCCAGAGTAAGGCAGAGGTGGCAGCAAACCTGAACAACCTGAAGGAAGCTTCTCGTTTAGGTGATCAACTTACCAGGACCTCAAGTATAAAAGGCGAAGGTCCTGCCACTTCTTAGTATCCCAGTATTGTAGTATCATCTCTCCAACACCACGTGCAAGGCTCCATGCCTTAGCACCAGAGCACCTTCAACCAAGATGCTACTGGAGTTCTATCCAAGACCCCTATAAGCATAGCACTTGCGTGCCAGCCTGGGTGGAGGACGATGTTGGTGATCCCTCCAGGATTCTTGTAAGCTTGGCAAGCTCTGCCAACTTAGGAGGAGGTCAATCCCTCCAAGGCCCCTGTAAGCCCGGCAAGGCCTGCCAGCCTGGGAGGAGGACGCCCTGACATCCTGAAGGCAGTTCACTGTTGCGACGACGGCTATGCCGAGACCCTTGCTCTGACGGCCTTGATGGCCTAGCAAGGCGTTGCGCCCTAGTTTAGGGCCAGGAGTTATGTCAGAGCGCACTACAGAGCTGCTTGCAGAGCTGTTGTTCCTTGTACAATACTTGTACTTTTAACAAGATTCAACTCCTGAATTCTTGCTTCCGCTAGTTTCTCAACAGAGTTGTACAAGGCATGATTACCTGGCAAAAAAGATCCTACGACAGCAGGGGACCCCCTTGCTGCATCAGAGCACGCGGTGGCTTTGTCGTTGCAAGCTCACAAAACCTAACATGTTTCATGGAACAAGTGGACATTGATGTGTTAAACAATGAAAGAATAGTTGCTCTTGATATGGATAAAAACGAGCTAGAAATGACTAAAAGATGCTCCATGTGTCACTCTTCTCACTCGTCAAATTCTTCTAGGCATGTTTTTTTTGCGTGCGAGAGGGTGCCATTAGAGATGTTCACGACATGAATATTGTGTTGAAAACACTACAGGGTAGTAGAAGATGTTGTGGGGATGCGCTTTAAATCCTCAAAGATCTTTTGTGCCACTTAGCCCTTTTGCCTTGCGGGATCGTTGCGCTCAATGCTGGGAACATACGATTTGCCTTAAGTGTAGTATGACACGCTTGGGTTAGAACTTGCTGCAACATTGGCAGTGATGAGTGAGAAACAAAACTTTCTTTTAAGTTCAGGAGGAGTAACATGGAATCACGTAAGCTTAATCTGAATCCATTTGGGATGGAAGTGGTTATCGATTACATTGTCCTCTGCATACGCACGTGGACTGTCCATGTTGTCGAACACCAATCCATCCTTGGGTACCTTTTCTAACTCCTTGCGTTTCTTGGCGGTGTGACGTGGTTTTTTTTTTATGAAAATCGCTCGTCCAGAGAAGCACATAACACGATAAAAATCCCCTCTTTCAAGTGGAAGATGAGAACAATGAAGAAGAAAACATTTGGTTACTGTTTTTTGTTGTGAAGAAAGACACAAAAAACTTATAATGAAGGCACAAACACCTAAGGTGGGATTGACAAGACGTGATGAGGCCTTATTTTATACCTAACTGATCCAAATTCGCGGATGTTGGGAGACCCGGGAGTACAAATCTCATGAGGGGAGTGTGTCCCACGTGTCCAATCACCATTGAAACCAATCATCGTTCTTGTTATTCTACAACTAAAACATCACATTGTCAATTATGCTGTATGTGTCATTTTGTGGAGGATTATGAAGGTTCCACCATGGAGAAGGACTCAAAATGGGGGACAGATTACTCTAATTGAGAGTTTGTTATGTGACTACGTGCAATGCATCAAGTTTGGATGCCATCTAAAATGGCAAGAATTTGTCTAAAAAATAGCAAGGTATAAATCCCATCAACCCACTTGAATGAGGTTAATGGTGTCCTACACATCTTGGTCAACCACACCAATGTCATGCGGGATGCAACTACTATTGCGGCATGGTTGGAGGTGGTGTTGATGGTATAACTATGATGATGCAAGTCTGAATGACACAAGAGGGAGCGTAATGGCACAACGCCTGGTCATCTCGTCCCCTAGCCAGACTAATGGAGAATGCTGAGACATGTAGGTTGTGGGCATTGTCTTCGACAATGTATCTTTATGCATACAACCTCAAACCATGTGTATGTCCTTGATGACCCACAACAACATACTTTGGAGGATGTCGCCTTGTACTCTTGCACATGTCCATGGCTATAGGCGGCTGCTAGAATGTGAGACTCACATGTGAATGGTCACTCATGATACATTACTAGGGTAGTTGTTAGAGGTAGAAACATGAGATCGTTTAGCGGCGCAATCCAATTGTTTTGCTTACCATTTGCCGAGTTGGCCAAAAATTATTACCTTGGACAACACATTTGGATGTTATTAGACGAACGCTTGCTAGCCCGTGGCCCCTGATGTTACATGGTTGTTTTGATGCAACCATTATGGTAATGATATTGTGAAGGGAACCATGCAGAGAATAGATACGTGGAAAGGAAGAAAGCTTAAGGAAATGGAACATGTTGGGAAATAAAGTATAACCCCATCTTCACCACACAAATACTATGCTGAACCAAATGAGTTTAAGTGTATAAGTAATAGTTTTAATGCCATTAGACCATCACATGTGACTCGCATACATGCATGATGTGTGCATTCACAAAATAATTTACAAAACCTTTGAAAATTGTAAAAATAATTCCAGTTAACTTGTCCACTGCTAAAAATTAACAATATGCTATCACATTGAGAGTTTGAGAATGCTGAGTTGTATATGGGCTTATAGTTGTATTGAAGGGGCAGATGAGGCTTGTTTTCCTAAGCCCGGGGTGGATGAGGCATATTAATCTGATGTAGGGGCCATGGGTTTTTTTTTGCTTTGACGTAATGGCGGATCGAGCTCATTGTTCCAAGCAAGTGGAGAATCAGACTTATGCTCCAAAACTAGGGGTGTTTCTTCATTCCTCCCTTTTCATCATTCTGAATCCAATGGGTACCCATGTTTGATACAAAAATAATACACAAGTACACCCTATGATCACTACGGGGTTGTGTGGTTTCATTCTTCTTTGGTCACTTGTTGGGCCTCGCAGCTTTGTGGCCGAGTAGGTTCCCTTTGAACTCATGGGGAGTCTTGTATTACCCATGCAAAATCCCTAAAAAAGTATTACAAAAAATTGCAAACTTATATGTATTTGGGGTTGTTTTTTTGGGCATTTTTAGGCTTATCAACATGTTGACAGCACTTGCATGGAATGTCAACATGCTTTCTTTTGATAAACAAAAACTACATCGTGGTCTTTCATGCGTAAAAAGTTGCTTCCATGTCGAAGGGGTGAAACATTCTTGTTATTGCATGGTAAGGGCAAATTGGGCTTAAGGTGTCCGTGGTAGGGGTGAATGAGACTTGTTATTCCAAGGTAGGGAGGAATTTAGGCTTCTTATTCAAAATGAGGGGTATATGGTTTCTCTTCCCATAGTGGGTTCTTTGTTTTTTTGGCCAAAATTAACTTGAAAATGGGACCTTTTCAAGATTTTAAAACAACATGTTTTTGTGTTTTTGGAAAATCGCGAGCATATGATGTGCATTGGGTAGAGTAGCATGTTTTTGTGTTTTTGTAGAAGTTAAATGGAATGTGCTAGGATAAGTGATGTTTTTTGCACAAAATTTCTCTAGAAAACTATATTGATTTTTCAGTATGGAAGAAATGAAATTTATGGAACTATAATGCTTTCGGGACAAACACATTATGTTTTATTCCACTAACACGAAGATTGATACTATAATGGAGTGAACATCAGAAAATTTAAATGTTGATTTTTTTTCAAGAAACCAATGATTTTTTTTATTAATTTTAATCCTTTTATAACTTTACAATATTTCTAATCATTCATGCAATGTGAATCATAGGGCTTTTGATATTTTGTGGCTCTATTGAAACTCTCAATTGTTCATTGTGTTGATGGATTTTTTCTTTGTATGTCTTTGGTGTCATCTCAATGAATGCAATTTTTAGTTTTAAGAACATTTTATTTTGTTTGTATGTCTATTGATTTAGAGTCTTGGATGGAGATAAGTTTCAAGATGGGAAGGGCTATGGCGGATGTTTCATACTTACATCTACGAAAGAGGTGTTGTCGACAAAGTAGTGAGTCACCTTTGTTTTGATGGAAAAACTCAAAATCACCCTTGGGTGAAGAATTCATGTAGAATTCCCTTTGTCCATGTATTGGTCTCTTTATGCCATGTGTTTGGAGAAAGCGTCTTCAAAAGCCAAGCGCTTGACTTTGTGACCACCAAATGCCCTTGGGAGTTTGAGGTCATGCGTAGAACAATTAATATAAAATATTTTTCGTGATAATGATTGTTTAAGATGCAATTATATATTCTCATCCATGTTGTCGGGGAAAAAAAACTAGCTCAAGTCATTTGGATACCTTTTTGGGATTTGTTGTTAAAACACAAAAATGATGAATTCATCCTTGAACTATTCAAATCAATAATTTCAAACAGGGCTATGTAGTATTTATATTGCATAAAGCTGTTGAAAGGGGGTTTTTTGGGGATGAATTTATGTTTCTCTCTGCTCTTGTTGTTTACAAACAAGTGAATGTAGGGGTTTCTGGGTTTTGGAGATTGATGAGTGGTGCTGAAGTTCGAAAACAATGAAGTTGGTTTTTCGAGTCGTTTCGTTAGCACCTTTTGCTCCTGGCGTTAGCGAGTCCTTTTTGTCAGGTTTCTCTAGAGTTTCTTGCAGGTTTCGTTCCAGGTCTGGGCCCCATTGTATGCCGTGCATCTCAGCGCAGGCAGAAGGCGTATGTTGGAAGCAGTTCATACCATATCTTCACTATCTCCCCGAGGACAGCATGTCGCAGTGCTCGCAGCAGCAGCAGAAGCAATAGCAGCAACAGTAGCAGCAGTAGCAGCAGCAGCAGCAGCAGCAGCAGCAGCAGCAGCAGCAGCAGCAGCAGCAGCAGCAGCAGCAGCAGCAGCAGCAGCAGCAGCAGCAGCAGCAGCAGCAGCAGCAGTAGCAGCAGCAGCAGCAGCAGTCGCCACAG
>SZWC01012655.1:67530-84762 GCA_023375785.1 Penium margaritaceum | reverse complement strand
AGAGAGAGAGTGAGAGAGAGAGATTTGGGGGGGGGGGGTCTACGCCATGGATTGGGCGATGGTTCAAGATTGAACAAAATCACAAGCAAAAGAGGAGAGCCTGGGCAACCTAGGCTGGTCGACGAGGCCACCCACTCCACGCTCTTCGAGCTGGAAACTGCTAAAGCACAGGTTGGGGCAGTGGCGTTGTTGATGCAGTGTTCGGGCTTTCACGCTCGTTGCTTAGTCTGCTACCCCCTCAGTCTGCGCTCTAGAGTCTAAGTCTGAGTGCTCTCTGAGTTTTTTACTCAAAATTGCGCACGCAAGTGCTAGCGCCAGAAAGCAGCTGAAAAATAAAAGTGACTGATTAGGAATGAAGAATGAACAACAATGGGAGACCCCTCCAAGTTCTAGCTCCGTCCCAGCTCTGTAGAGCTTGTTACTCAGCTAACCAGCCAATGAGAAAATAGACCTAGACCTATTTTCTGGCAGGCATGGTTTTCTTTGTGAGCCCTACGAAACGGCCGACAACCCAAAACCCGGGTGTCGTCCGTTTTGCCGGAAATTTGGACCATACCATAATACAAACGCTCCAAACACAGTCGTGCGCTCAGAAACAACTAGAAAAAAAGCAGCGAAGAGTTATGGCTGCCCGAACCCAGGCAGTGCCTACGATGGTCCATGATGCCAAACTGTGCCACGCAACATGAAACATGGACCCTAGGCAGAGCATGACGCTGTAGACGCAATAGTACAATCAGATCCAGCGCTGGACGCATGCAGACAACATCTACGGTGGCAGTGACCGCCGGCGGCCCGACCGCCGAGGAGGCCTGCCGATGGAGCTGAGTACGTTTTCGCAAGGAGGAGGCTCCTGCGAACTGCGTGTAGGCCTCAGCGTGTGTCGGCTCCACCGGATGACACTCCAGCAGCGTCGAGTCTCGCCGTCATTCATCTGCATGCTGATGTACACAACCCGGGAGGACACAACAGAGTACAATGAGAGATGCAAAAAAAACCAACACTCCTCCATGACTCAGGCGTAGTGCACATGGACGGGCAGTGACACATTCAATAGACAGACTCCCCCAGGGCACATAGAGAAGCAGGCCAGAACAAAGAGTGCAACTCACGCATGCACGCCGGCTAAACTCACAACCTTCTTGAACGAGTCGCGCTTCAGTGCCTTGGTCAAGAAGTCAGCCAGCCGCCGTGCTGTCTCAACCCACACAATGCTAACGCTACCGTCATGCAACAACGAACGCACATAGTGATACTCAACATTGATGTGCTTTGTGCATGTGTGATGCACACCGTCATTTTCGGCGATGGCCATGGCACTCTCATTGTCACAATGCAATGGATGGATGCGACGGACTGATGTAACTCGGACAACAAACGATGCAGCCACACTCTCTCACATGCGTCTGAACCAAGGGCTACATACTCAGCCTCAGTAGTGCTGCGTGCAATGTACCCCTGCATGCCAAAGTGCCAGGACACAACAGTGCCTCCAACCAGAAAGATCCAACCTGTGCGGCTCTTACCGTCCGGACAGCCAGCCTAGTCACTGTCGGTGTAGCCCACCGCGACAACATACGGCTGTATGCGGAACATGAGACTTCACCGCGGAGTTGAGATGACATAGCGCAGTACTCGGATCGCGGCCTCAAAGTGGAGGTGACACGACTCTTGAGAGAACTGAGCCAGGAGGTTGACGGCGAATGCGATATCTGGGCGTGTCGTCGTCGCTAGAACATCAGTGACCCGATGACTTGCAGATACGAGGTCACGTCAACTGGCTCCCCCACAACGGTTGGGTCAGAACTCTTCAGCTTCACCTGGCCATCGGGTGACATGGATGAGGATGCGCTCGGCACGAGGGGCAAGTCCTCGGTGAAGCGAGTGGAAAGAGTCTGTACATAGGCTGATGGACGTGCAAGATACCCTGGGAGTGATCATGCTCGAGCTCTATGCCCAGGAAGACTCAGTCAGACCCGGGATCATTCATCCGGTAGGCAGTGTGCAGTAGGTCCTTGATGCGCTGGATAGCAGCCACGTCTGGCGACGTAATGAGGAGATCGTCGACGTGCACCAGGACAGTGGCAAAGGTCTGGCCTCGCGGGATCATGAACAGTGCGGGGTCAGTAGTACTGTGCAGGAGGCCGTCGCGGAGGAGCGTGTGACTAATCTCCTGGTTCTAGCATCGAGGTGACTGCTTCATGCCATAGAGGACCTTTCACAGCCGTCAGACCTTCCAAGTGCCGTCGTCGAAGCCTGGAAGCTGTACCATGTAGAGCTCCTCACTCTCCAGTGAGCCATGGAGGAAAGAATTGCTCACGTCCATCTGATGCAGCTCCCACCCGTGCTGGGCAACCAGGCTGAAGAGTACCCGGCTAGTGGAGAATCGGCCAACTGGGGGCAAAGATCTGGTCGTATTCAAGCCCAGGGACCTGAGCAAACCCCTTGGCTGTGAGACGGGCCTTGTACTTGTCCAAGGACCCATCCTGCTTCCACTTGCGCCGGAAGACCCACTTGGCACCGATGGCCTTCCAACCTGGAGGGAGATCGACGAGGTCATACACGGGGTGCTACAAGATGACAGCGAGCTTGTCAGCGCATGTAGCATCCCAATATGTGGCCTCGGGGGAGGCTCAAGCCTTGCGTAGGATGGTTGGATCCTTTGGGCGCGCCGTGAAGCGGACTACAAGGGCGTGTGCATCTCGAGCTCCAGGTGGGACACGTGTGAATGCAGACGTGACGGCATGCCGATGCTCCTAATGGAGCATGGCATACCAAAGTGCCGAGCCCGGGTGGAGGTCTGCAATGATGCCTGAAGTGGTTAGGCCGAGGGCCTTGGTGCCAGCATCCCCACTCACTATGGTAGGAGTGGAGTAGACACGTGGGGCGACTGGGGGCGGAGGTGCCACAGTGCGTGGTATGGTGGTCTGCACGCTCACGGATGGCCTGGGTCGGAGGCTGCCACGTTGGCCACGTGTGTAGTGCGGTAGGGCAGTAGATGGCATCGAGTCCGAGGTGCTGGTGGAGGCAAACGGAGCTGCTGGTACGAAGGGACCAGCGGACGTGGACGGGTCTGCCGGCCTGGGAGGACCAGTAGACGCGGACGAGACTGCCGGCGCGGAGGGACCAGCAGACACGGATTGGGCTACCGGCACGGAGGGACCAGCAGACTCGACAGGAGCTGTTGGCCCGGAGGGACCAACGGACGCGACAGGGGCTACCGGCCCGGAGCGGCCAGCGGATACGGACCGGGCTGCCGGCGCGGAGGGGCCAGCGGACGCGACTGGGGCTGTCGGCCCGGAGGGACCAGCAGACGCGACTAGGGGTGCCGGCTCGGAGGGATCAGTGGACGCGATTGGGGCTGCCGGCCCGGAGAGGCCAGCGGAGGCGACTGGGACTGTCGGCCCGGAGGGGCCAGGGGATGTGACTTGGGCTGCTGACCCGGAGGGACTAGCGGACGCGACAGGGGATGCCAGCCTGGAGGGGCTTGTGGACGCGACTGGGGACTGTCGACAAGGAGGAGCCAACGGACGCGACTGGGGCTGTCAGCCTGGAGGAGCTAGCGGACGCTACTGGGGATGCCGGCCCCAAGGGGCCAGCGGACGCGACTGGGACTGTCGGCCCGGAGGAGCCAGCAGACACGACTGGGGCTGCCGGCCCGGAGGAGCCAGCGGACGCGACTGGGGATGCCGGCTCGGAGGGGCCAGTGGAAACGACTAGGGCTACCATCTCGGAGGGACCATGTGATGTGCTGCCCGGAAGCGGCAGGATGGGGAACAGACTCACCACTCCCCCCCCGACGGGAGAGACATCGATGAGCCAGAGCGGACAAGGTCCCAAGGAAAAAGCTCCTCAAAGAAGAGGGCATCGCGGCTCTCGACGATGCAGTGCCAGAAGAGATCCTTGAAGCGCCAGGCCTTGACTGACGGGAGACACCGAGGAAGGTGCAAGGACGTCCATGGGGGGCAATCTTGTCTCCCTGCTGCGGGGCGTGCAGCCACACAATGGCCACGGAATCCCAGACACGAGCTGGGTGGAGGTCAGCATGCTGACCGCACCAGAGCTGGTACTGCATAGACTGGCGGGGAAGGGGTCCGTAGAGAATCCGATTCTAGACCCACGTCATGCAGGCCATGGCCTCGAAGTAGAAGCCATTGAAGAGGTCGGACTCGACTCGCATGGTGCGGACGGCGTCAGCCAAGGTGCAGGTCCACCGCTCAGAGATGTTGTCTAGGCTGGTGTGTAAGATACTGACGTCTTGTGGTGGATACTATGGGAGGTAAGGAAAGTTGTGGCCTCTTCCATGTACTCGCCACTGTGATCGGAGCAAAAGCGGCAGAGAGGCCGACCACACTCGCGCTCGGCACGGACAAGCCATTCCCCAATGGTCTGAGCGACATCGCTCTTCTCCCGAAGGCAGAAGAACCAACGGTAGCGAGAGTAGCCATCAGTGAGGGTGAGGACATAGCAGCCATGCTCCCTGACAGACTCGGTAGGGAGAGGATCCATGACATCATAATGGATGAGGTACAGAGGGGCGGACGCATGGGAGAATGACTGGGGGTAGGTGGAGCGGTGCATCTTGCCCTGAGAGCAATCAATGCAATCTGTGGGGCACGGCCAGGGGAAGGAGTCCGGGTCTAGGCCCTTGGCCAGCTGGGTGCGGAGCATGCTATCGATCGCAGCAGAGTGCACGTGACAAAGGCAGTGGTGCAAGAGATGTGTGTGCTGCGGGGACAATGTGTTGATGACAAAGACATGGCCCGTCAGGGCAGACAGGGAGGGGATGGGGGGATGGGAGGATGGGAGGACAGACGAGGTACGTGCCATAAGTTGCCACAGGCGGTGGCGTACAGAACGACAAGACCGGACAGACGAATGACACAGTGCCAACGCCACGTGAGTGTAGACCGTCCATGCTCATGCGGTCAAGGGCAGCGACGGAAAGAAGGCCGAGCTCAAGACTTGGGATGAAAAGGACGTCGGTCACGAAAACGTCACCGGCAGGACCACGGAAACGAACGACGCCGATGCCGCGGACAGGCAACACCTGTCCGGAGCCCGTCCGGACACCAGACACATTGCCAACACGACCAAGCACGCTGAAGGCCTCGCGAGAGGTGGTCATGTGATGCATGGCCACAGAGTCGATGATCTAGGTCTTGGCAGGGTCCTGGACCGGAGTGGCCAAATCACTAAGAGTCACATGGCAGCAAGCAAGGGACGCGGATGCGGTGGACGGTGGCGTGAACGGAGACTACCAATCCTCAAGCCATGTGACGTCGTCATAGAGAGGGGTAGAGGGCACGGGAGACGACGAGGCGGATGAGGAAGCAGGACATGACCGCAACTCAGTCTCAGTCATGCAAGGCAGTGCAGAAGGACAGGAGGTGATGCAACTCGCACTTCCCCGGGGGGGAGGGTGAGGCAGGCTAAGTTGGAGCGCGATGAACTGCTCCAACTGACGCTCGCGAGTTGATGGTCCGGGAGTGTAGATGGAGTGCGGAGTGATAGCGCCAGAGCCCGGATAGGAGGACTGCACCGGAGACGAAAACGAAGGCGTCGATGGCTGCGGATGATGCTGTTGTGAAGCTAGCAACGACGGGATCAGCGGGGTTGTCGGAGGAGTGGTGCTGCTGGACGGGGTGGAGGCATCAAGGCCGGCGACAGCGACGGCGGTAGAGGCAAGACGACGCTCACGCTGGTGACGCATGGTGGCGATGACGTGCACCTTGTCCGTCGGTAACGGGCAAGTGTACCACCTGTGTCCTGGCTGGCCACAGTTGTGGCAGAGCAAGCAACCACCAATAGACCCAGTCGGTTGCTAGTGCTGCTGTTGTTGAGGGCCCTTGACCTTCTTGCCCTTGCTCTTCTTCTTTGCCGATGACGAGGAGCTGGTGGATGCAGCTGCCGCGAGGGAAGCGACGGCCACAGAGGCGACTGTAGGGGAGGCAAGGGCCTCTATTCGCTGGATGTGGGACTCCAGACAAGCTTCCTCAATCCTAAGGAAGAGCTTGTATGCCCAGGGCATGAGGGTGCCTTGGGCCGCCATAGTGGAAAGGACATCCTAGGAGTAGTGGACAAAGACGTCGGCATACGCGTCGGTGGCACAGCGGTTGATGGTGATGAGCGTGGCTAGCGGGGGTGGAGTAGAGGTGCCTAGGCGACGGAGGATGTCCTCAGCCCGCTGCCAGTAGGAGGTGACCGTCTCGGCCTCCCCCATGTGCAGGGATTTGAACTCTTGTAGCAGGCGGCTGGTCTCACCCTCGCTAGATACGCGATGGGGACGGGTGAGAATGTGCCATGCGGCTGTAGGGTCTGGGGTGCCCCCGACGTTGAAGTCGCCGAGGAAGGGCTCTAGGGCCAGGCGTGAAGCCGGAGGAGCGACTGGGACGAGGGCACATACGGCGCGACCAGCGTCATATAGCTGGTCGGTCTGGGTGGAGTCGTACGGAAAGGTGTAGTACGCCCACAAGCCCTCACCCTGTGCCCAGATACGGAAGCTGAGTTCCCAGCTCCAGAACTGCTCGCCAACCTGAAGCGGCCGGGGCGGGGTCTCAAAGTCCTTTGGCCTGTGGCCGGCACCCAGAGTGGGGCCAAGGACTGAAGTCACTGTCTGCCGCTGGCGCTGAGTCTGCTGTTGCACCACGTAATGCATGGCAGAATACACAACGGGACTGGCATGCCGAGGGGGAAGGAAAGGTGGCAGGGCACTAATGTGAGTCTGTGATGCCAACAGCTGCAGTGCTACAAGTTGCTGCATCACTGCGGCAAGCTGTTGCTTAATGGCAGCCAGGGGGTCGGAGGCGCCGGTGTCGAAGCCGGTAGACTACTGCTGCTGCTGCTGCTGCTGTTGCTACTGCTGCTCTTGCTACTACTACTGCTGCTGCTATTCCTGCTATTACTACTCCTACAATTGTTGTTGCTATTGCTATTGTTGTTGTTGCTACTGTTGCAACTACTGCAGCTGCTACAAAAAAGGGGGACTGGGGGTTTCTCCAATAGAGGAGGACCCCTCCCCACTAGGGCTCTTAGCCATGGTGGGTTTTGGTGCTCCCCCTTTTTTTTGTACTGCTGATGTCAGCAATGACGTCAGCCTAGGATGGCTGATGTCAGCAGTTGCTGCTGCGTTTTTTGCAGGGTGGCTGCTATAGAGTATCTGCCCCCTGTTTTTCTCTTTTTTTTGTTTTTTTGTTGATGACGTCAGCCGTGACATCAATAGTGACGTGAGCTGACGACTGTTGATATGAGCAGCGGTTGGTGCTAGGGCCGCTGATGTGTCCGCTGTAGGGTAGCTGCTGCTACTACTGCAGCCGCTGCTGCTTCAGCTGCCGCTGCTTCTGCTGCCACTGTTCCGCTGTTGCAGTAGCTACTGCGACTGCTGCTGCTAGTGCTACGGTTGTTGGTGTAGCAGTGGCTACTACTATTACTACATGTGCTGTTGGTACGGGGGCTGCAGCTGCTGCTGCTGTTGTGGTTTCTGTTGTAGCAGCAGTTGTTGTTGTTGTTGTTGTTGCAGCTGCTACTAAGCTGCTGTGACTGCTGTGGCTGCTACAGCGAAATGGCAATGGCAACAGCCGCTGCAAAGCCACTTGTGGGGTGGGGGATTTTTTTCTCCCCCGTTTTTTTCCTTTTTCGCTGGTCACAGTGAGCTCGTTGCTCGCTGTGAGCAGCGAGCTGCAAGTAGCGAGCTTGCTGCTCGTTGCTTGTAGTCATTGCTAGCTGCGAGCAGCGAGCTCGCTGCTCACTGCTTGCAGCTCGCTGCGTGTGGCGAGCAGCGGATTACGAGCGGTTGCAGTTGCTGCTACTACTAGCTGCTTCTGTAGCTACTGCTGCTGGCTACTACTACTGTTGGCTACTGTTGGCTGCTGCTGGCTGCTGCTCGCTGCTGCTCGCTTCTGCTATTGCTGCAACTGCTGCTCGCTGCTGCTGCTACTCACTGATGCAACTGCCGCCCGTTGCCGCTGCTACTGTTGCGGGCTGCTGTTGCGGACTGCTGCTACTATGAGCTGCTGCAAGCTGTTGATGCTTCCGTCTGTTGCTGCTGTCCGCTGTTGCCACTGCTCGCTACTGCTGCAAGCTGTTGTTGCTACTGCGGGCTGCTTGTGCTGCTTGCTGCTACAACCAGTCACTGCACCTGGGTGATGTTGCCGCGTATGTCATCGCTAGTAGGTTTCTGACGCAGCCTGCCGCTCACCTCCTCGCGTCACGCGTGGGGGTCAATGCTGCAAGAAAAATCCAGCAGCATTTCCCCTGGCCCAGTGGCCGTGGGAAAAAATCTGACGCCGCCACCAGGCGGGTCATTGCTGCTGGAAAAAATCCGACATCATTTCCCCTGCACTGGCGCGTATGGGGGTCCGCCGACGTAGTCAAGCACCTATACGCCAGTTGTCTGCTACTTCTGCTACGCTCTGGCTGTGATACCAAGCTTGAAACTACTAAAGCGCAGGTTGGGGCAGTGGCTTTGTTGATGCAGCATGCGGGCTTCCACGCTCGTTGCTTAGTGTGCTGCCCCCTCAGTGTGCGATCTAGAGTGTAAGTCTGGGTGCTCTGAATTTGTTACTCAAAAGTGCGTGCGTCAGTGTTAGCGCCAGAAAGCAGCTGAAAACTGAAAGTGACTGATTACGAATGAAGAATGAACAACAATGGGAGACCCCTCCAAGTTCTAGCTCCCCCCAGCTCTGTAGAGCTTGTTACTCAGCCAACCAGCCAATCAGAAGATAGACCTAGACCTATTTCCTGGCAAGCAGGGTTTTCTCGGTGAGCCCGGCCAGACGGCTGACAACCCAAAACCCGGTCGTCGTCTATTTATCTTGAAAATTGGACCATACCATAATACCGACGCTGCGAACGCAATCGTGTGGTGAGAAACAGCTAGAAAAATAACAGCGAAGAGTTATGGCTGCCCGTATACAGGCAGTGCCTACGATGATCCATGATGGCAAACAGTGCCACGCAACATGAGACATGGAACCTAGGCAGAGCATGATACTGCAGATGCAATAGTACAGTCAGATCCAGCGGTGGACGCATGCGGACAGCATCTGCGGTGGCAGTGACCGCCGGCGGCCCGACCGCTGAGGAGGCTTGCCGATGGAGCTGAGCACGTTGTCGCAGGGAGGAGGCTCCAACGAATTACGTGTAGGCCTCAGCGTGCATCGGCTCCACCGGACGACACTCCAGCAGCATCGAATCTCGCCGTCAGTCATCTGCACGCCGATGTACACAAGCCGGGAGGACACAACAGAGTACAATGAGAGATGCAAAAAAAACCAACACTTCCTTGGGGCCTTGGCGTCACCTTTAGGTGCAAGGCAGGTCTTCTTGACACGGAACGTGGGGCGACTGACTTATGTTCTTTGAACATTCCGGCAACATGTCACCCAAAGAGCAACAACCCAGCAATTTCTCACCAGGAGCACTCAGCATGCAATGCAAAAACAACCCACATTGACCACGAGCCTTTGTAGGCATGCATGTTTTCTCTTTCACGCTCTAGTCACACAACGGCGACAACCAACTACATGTACGAGTGCAAGTGTGAACGACATGGTGTTTTTGAAGAGCTGTGATGTGGTCTACGTGGTAACAACCGCAATGCAACCCATGTTGTGGCGTTCATCACACAAGCAACCTCAGCTCCCCTCAAAACAACAGCGTTGCCACAGAAGTTTGAGATGCTCGACTCATTCCCAGATTGCGTCCGTGCACACAGGTTGTGACCATTTGCACATCAAAAGGGCCTTGTCTGTGACTCCTAGCGAAGGCTGCTTGAGTTCTGACTGCTAGTGCCAATAACAACAGGGTTTTACTAGAAGTGGCAAGTTGTTTGCACCTTCCAAGCTCGTGAATTATAACAAAGATAATAACGCATGACCTTGATTCTGTGCCTCACATGTTTGATTTCGTTGAACATGAAAATCCAGATGTCCAGGGTACCGTACTGGCTTTGACTTTCGCTTAAAATAATTCTACATTTTTGCCCAAGTGTTCGTAAAATAACTCAATTGTGTATGGGAGGATCACCTTCAAAATTATGGCAGATTGCCAAATTTTCACCCTAGTAAGCTTCATATTTCAGTATGAGAAAACAATGTTTTTTTCTTAATCCAGGGTACACCAGCGAGGCTAATCTTGAATGTGTACATCAAAAGAAATGTAACACTGCGACTGACAAAGAAATGCGACCTCAACATCACCGAATCACGCATTGCACACATGATGGGAGCCTCCCGCGACAAGTGCGATCCAACGGATGCCCGCAAAGTTGCTCATCCGATGACTCAAACTTCGGTGTTCGACTTGCCAAGGTAGCACACGAGAAGACCGAGTACAAGGATATGAACGATTGGGCGATAGTTGATTTTCCACTTTGTTTTCTAAGAGGGGATGGGAGACCAGACAAAAAAGTACAAATGACCCTTTTTTGGATGAATGCTAGTACCATTAAATTCCTTTCTAAAAATCAGGGCTGCAATGCCGCGGTATTTAGTACCGCGGTACTCGAGTACCGCGGTACCACAGTACCGCGGTACAAATACCGCGGTATCATGATTTTGTGGCAGCTCAGTACCGATACCGGTACCGGCACCGCGTTACCAACGGTATTGGTAAAATACCGCGGTATTATACAATTACCATGGTAAGAAGTCTCATCCTCGTAAGCGCAAAATTCATCTTGTCAAAGGTGGTTATCAAGGATCACACAGCCAAAAATTGGTCCCAGTTTCTCTTCCCACCTGGACAACTCCTACCCCGAACACTGAACACAGGCCAGTGTCATTCACTTCCTCTCGGTCCTCAACCTTGGTCCAGGCCTCATCTCAGTTTACCATTAACATGGCAAATAATCTTGCTCTACTCATCTGTCTACAAAACCCTTCTGACCTATTACACCCTGAACACCTAGTTTTAGCCCTAAACTTAACATACCTACAAAACTATCATCAACTCGAACTCACCCCCTGCCAAAACGCTCCTCCACGACAGTACAAATCCGCTATCAACACAGAAGAACGTTCTGCAGACACAAATCTCTCCCAATCAAAACACTCACATCAAGCCACTGTCCATAAAAAACACCCCTATGCCCGAAATACACAATGCCCTACAATCACAGAGCCAAATCCCCCATCCTTGGCTCGTCACCATCGACACATGCAGATTTCTCAAACAATGACAACACAACCTTCCGCACCAAAAACCTTGACACTAGGAGATACACACCACCATGAACACAACAATGGCCATACCAGGAACAACAACTCTGCAACTCTCCCTACACAACACACTAGCTAACAACTACGACCTCGGGACCCCCCAAAACATGAACACACACATGCTCTCCTCACAAGCACATTCTCAACGACCCCCCACATGTCACAGTCCTCCACAACACTATTTCCAGAATTAACCCCTCAAGTCGCTGTTACCCCTGATCCCCCACCCTCCACAAGCCCTGAAAATCAGCCGTCCACCACTTACAAGAGAAAACATCCCCCGACTACCGGAAAAGTGGACAAACCCAAAAAAAAGCAAAACCCTTCCAACAACCAACCTAGCCGGAACTAAAAGACGCTCCGCGGAAATACAAACCCTAGATGACCATAATAAAGGGAAAAAACACTCCACTTCAAACCCTTTGGAAAACACTATTTCCATATGCTGTTTAAACATTAACGGCATAACAAAGGCCACAAAAATTCCGTTTCTAAAAAGTTTCCTATCCTTGCACAAGCCCACCTTCTGTGCTCTAATCGACACACATCTCGACACGACTAAAAAGTATAACACCTTACAAAAACAGATTGGATGGGACATGGAGTATACCTTATCAGAATCCACCCAAACTGGAGGTGTTTGCCTCCTATACCGTAAATCTGATGATATCAACCACATTAAGACAAATAACACTGATAACACAAAGATCTTACAGAGCACATTCGAAGTCTATGGTTCTTCTATGACCCTAACCTCTCTCTATGCACCTGCGCTACTAAAACAGAGGAAAAGTTTTTGGAAAGACCTAGACAACTTCTTACAAAGACACCCCACAAATTTTCTTCTAGGAGATTTCAACTCCACGTCTGAAGAAATTGACAGAAACCCTCAAGAACTATCCAAAGACTCACATTTGCTTAACAACCTTCTGAATACGCATAATCTACTAGACAGCTTCAGGATTTTTCACCCCCTCTCCCCCTTTTTCACATTCTACTCCACCCCTCACAAATCCTCCTCCCGTATTGACCTCATTTGCACAGAGCTGTCACAATCCCACACTGTTAAAGAAGCTTCCCATGCTGCAGTTCCAGACACCTTGTCTGATCACATTGCAGCACCTCTGATACAAATCAAACTCCAATGCCCCCACAAACCGGGAAAAGGACTATGGAAGCTAAATACCTCTCTCTTATCGAGACCTTTCGGCCAACTCCTGCTCAAAAAACTCAATCACACTGTCTGGTCCTCATATAAACTCATGATCAAGAAGGCCTTCAAAAAATATAGTGTGGAAGAACAGAAACGCCGGACAAAGACAATCTCAGACCTAAACATAAAAATCAACGCCCTCCAACAACAAAGATGCATTCACCCACGAGATCACAACATACAATCAGTACTGTGCAAACTTGAACAATCCCTCAAGAAATATGTACTTGAAGAAACCAAACACAAACACACCATTGTGCAACTCAATTACACGGAAGGCCTGGAACAAGCCTCCAACTTCCTCTCTAGCCACATCCGGGCGCAAAAAAAGGGAGCCACAATCACCGCCCTCAAAAACTCTGACGGTTCACTCACAACCGCTCCAACTGAGATAGCCTCCATCATCACATCCTTCTACCGACATCTTTTTTCACAACCAAGTACGCCAAGCCCACTACCAGATATGCCACCTCTAAAACAAATCCCACAAAAATTCTTACAGGCATTACAAGTCCCACTGACAACGAAAGAAATCCGTAAAAGCATTTCACAAATGGCCTCACAAAAGGCACCTGGACCAGATGGCATCCCTGCAGAATTCTACAAAGAAGCACCAGAACTCATTGAGTCAAACTTACTTAAAGCTTTCGAAGCCTTTCTCAACGAACCAGAAAAATTCATAGAGTTCACAGACTCGGTTACCTGCCTCCTCTTCAAAAAGGGCGACCCAACCGACATTCGCAACTACAGACCTATCTCGCTTCTTAACACTGACTACAAAATCCTCGCCAAAGTACTTGCCAACAGATTACATCATATCCTCCCGTACATCATTAGCCCGGAACAAACTGGTTTCGTGGCTGGCAGAAACATCAAAGACACCCTTTCATGCATCTTAGACATGCAACATTGGGCCACGAGAACTAAAACAAATCTCACCTTCCTACTCGCAGATTTTGAAAAAGCATATGATACCCTTCTACGCCCCCATCTCTACCGCACTATGCAACATATGGGTTTCCCCCCCATCTACATTCAATGGATCCAGGCAACCCTTCATCAAACAAGGACAAGTTTCCTACTCAATGGAAACCTCACACCGCAAATCACCACAGAAACCGGTGTCAGGCAGGGGTGTCCCATAGCCCCCTTGCTTTTCATTATCGCAATGGAACCCCTAAACCAATATTATGCGAACATGATTGAAAAAACCATACCCTCCACGTCTTACTGCCCAAGCTTTGGTGCATATGCTGATGATACCACAATCTTCATCAAAGACCAAGCGAATCTAGACAAAGCCACTCAGATACTAGAAATTAGCAAGGATCTCACTGGACTGAAAGCAAACAAAAGCAAAACTATCCTCTTTCCTGCTGGACCACATGTTACAGTCCCACCCTCAGAGTGTTTCCAATCATCTACAGAGCCACAACGAGTTCTAGGCATCAACTTTGACCATGATCGTCAAAACTCGACCATGTGGGCGAAATTAACCAAGACTATTCACGAATCCGCGATTGCTTGGCGGAATTTCCACTTCACACTCTCAACTCTCATCATAATCATCAACAACTATCTCATCCCCAAATTCCTTTACCACTCGGACCTCTGCCTACCCTCCACAGACACACTCAAGAAAATCCAATCCACAATTCTCAATGTGCTCTCCGCTTCCAAACAGGATGGGAAACTTCGTTTCATCAACAAAAATCTTGCCATCACCCCACCTAGCAAAGGAGGATTAGGAATACTATGGCCTACTACTCTAATTCAAGCCCAAAAAGCGCTAAGAGCCTATAACTTTCTCTTTGCTACACAAGAAGCCTGAAAAAACGTTGCATGTACTACACAAAGCTTTTTCAAAAAAGGTCACTTCTTCCTCTCCCACCCAGACATACTTAAATTCAAAAAACACCTCAACCCAGATGGACGGAGATTTTAACTCAATTTCTCGCGACTAAACCAAAAATCCTACCACCAGCAATGTTAAGACAAGAACTGCTACAAGAATACGTAGCTTTTAATCGTTTCATTCTGAAACCAAACCGCAAACCCTTCGGTTTGGATAAAAGAGAAAATTTTCTGCTTGAACGAGAATTCCAACTCAAACATATTTTTCACCAACAACTATCACTCTTCCCCACTGGCAAGACACTACAAGAAAGAAACGTTATTGATAAAGTCAAGCGCGCAGTACCGCAAGAATGGATAGACATAATCCTACAAAGGATGAAGGACATCTCCTCCACACACGAATTTTGGTGTATCACGTCGTACACAAACAAACCGCCGGCTTTCATCTACAAACTTCAACCAACAAATGACGGGTACATTGCGTCCACCTATATGGTAACACCAGACCTGACTATCGAAACCACTGATTTCGCAGATACTCCAATCCATGATTTGAGCATCTGGACACCGGTACACACCAGGGATAACAAATTTCTCGGCAACTGCAACAATGTATCTATTCCATCGTGGCGTATCGACCTCCCAAAAACCCCGAAACTTATGGAAATCTACCACATACTCCTCGAACAAATCATCAAACCCGTCACCTACCAAGAAAAGTGGGCACATGAAGGTGTTCCGGTACCCAATGACAAATCTCTACAAGCCATCCTTTTCTCAAAAATCATTCCTGCAAAGCCTAAAGACACCCTTCTCAAAATCCTCATTCGAAGCAGCCAAGTGCGATACAGACTACGTTTCTTCTCCCACCCTTTTGAAAACATTTGCCCCTTGTGTGGATTACACAGTGAGGACATAGGTCATGCCTTAGAACAATGTCCAAAACTCCAAACCGTCCTCCACAAACTGAAACAAAGTTTCTTCATATTGTGTCAAGAACATGCTACCACAGTCTTCCTTTTCCAACACCATCACCAGAATTTTAAATGGTGGCAACTTCTACAAGCAATAACCTTCCGTGAAATTTGGACATATAGGTGTCAAATTTCCATGAACCAACGACTACCACTACGAAACCCAACGGCACTACTGTGTCTCAACATCACCAAGGCTTTCACTGAACGTCTTAATCTACACCTCATTCGCCTTCACCAAAGCCAAAATAAAAAATCAGTCGACCTTATGCTTGAACAGCTTACAACCTCCACCAAAATATGTAATATAGACAAAAAAAAACTATCCCCACCTCACCTTGTTCTACACCCTAGCTTGAAGCATCTCTGGTTCAGCTCAACTCACACATCGGGGGGCCGAGTATTTCGGTGGACAGGATATATCTTGCCATTGAACCCCCAGCCACAGGGTTACGACCCGTGGTAAAGATACTCTTAGGGGTGAGGGTTAGTGGGTGAGACTCCCACATAATCCATGGAACGAGGGTTCCGTGTGTACCTAAACTGGTGCAACATAAGTTGCATAGGGCACAACCTTTGACTGAAAGCCCTCGCCAGAGACGTACCCCTTGTGGTCGTCAAGGGTGCAGCATAGGTTCCCTCACCTCTAAGGTTGTCCTCGCCACACACAAAAAAAAAAATACAATTACCGTGGTACACGGTATACCAATGTATAACACACACATTGTACCACGGTACTAAAATGTGTACCACGGTACTGAATGCCCTAATATTTTTTTAACACCAAAAATGTATTCTAAGCTTATAAAATGAGATAACTTGTAAATCAAGTTTATATACTCAAAAAGAAAGGATACACCTTTACATGATATTCACTTGTGATATGGAGATGTTTAGGTGGAGTACACGTTAGGGGACAAGAAATGAGGGAAGGGGAGGAGGGCAAATTTATGAAGAGATACTCTAGTTGAATACCGTGGTCTCTTATATTCTCTTTTTTCTTTAGAGCTCAATAACAGGACAATTAAATTCGACTACAATTTTCAACCTTGGAATTTTGGACCTGTTTGTCCAAAAGCCCTCGTATTTTCTTAGCGTCAAATTTTGGTCAAACGTCAATGTGCTTGGTCTGTACATAGGACTTCACTTTTTGAATTTTGAAATTTCGAATGTCGAGGGCGAAGTCATACGTCGCGGCTCGCTTCGCACGTAGTTTTGCACGTCGATTTCCTGTCCATTGCGAGCGTCCGAGTGCACACTCATCCGCAGTACCACATTGACTTAGTTGTAGCGCGTTACCGTTACTTATCAAAAAAAAATATTTCACGTTCTCATTACCGCGTTACTGTACCGCGGTATGATACCGCGGTACAGAAGAGGGGTACTCTGCCAGGTCAGTACCGATACCGTACCGGTACCGCAAAAAAGAATACCTCACCGCGGTACTACAATACCGCGGTACAAAAACCCGGTATACCGCGGGACCGGTAATACCGGCATCAGCCCTGCTAAAAATTGAGCGAAAGTTGATGTTAGTACGGTAGTCCACAGATTTGCAGGCGTCTGTCATTGCACTTCCTTTACACGACGTGAAACTCACATCTTCCAGCAAGGCTTCCAGCAAGGCAGAAAAAGAAATCATGTCCATTTCCCGTCCCTTTCCCACGGGCAACATCCGGCAGGCTGCCATTGTCATCCGCAGCAGCAGCAGCAGCAGCAGCAGCGACAGCAGGTGCGGGCACGGAAGCCGCAGAGGATGCTGCTCTCGCCGCATCGGCAATGCGCATCTCATGCCGCCACAGCGCATGGCCCGGTGAGCACGAGAACAGCTGCGCCGCGAGCCGCCACGTGGCCGGTGGGAGGGTCTGCGGGGCCACCCTCCACTTTGCTGAACCCTGGGAAATGCACAAAGAGCCCGGGAGGAGGAGGAGCGATGGGGTTTGAAAAAAACATGGAAGAAGGTGCTGCG
>SZWC01012655.1:21000-44046 GCA_023375785.1 Penium margaritaceum | reverse complement strand
CCATAACTCCTCGCTACTATTTTTCTAGCAGATTCTGACCGCACGGCTGCGTTCGCAGCGGCGGTATTATGGTATGGTCCAGTTTTCAGGCAAAACGGACGACGCCCGGGTTTTGGGCTGTCGGCTGCCTGGCAGGCCTCACCGAGAAAACCTGCCAGCCTGAACTGAGCTATTTTCTGATTGGCTGTTGAACTGAGTAACAAGCTCTACAGAGCTGGGGGGGGCCTAGAACTTGGAGGGGTCTCCCATTGTTGTTCATTCTTCATTCCTAATCAGTCATTGTCAGTTTTCAGCTGCTTTCTGACGCTAACTCTGGCGCGCGCGTTTCCGAGTAACAAAACCCAGAGCTTCCAGACTTAGACTCTAGAGCAGCAGACTGAGGGGGCAGCTGACCTAAGCAACGAGCGTGGAAGCCCGCACGCTGCATCAACAACGCTGCTGCCCCAACACGCTGCATAGTTTCCATTTGCGACGATGGCGGTCCACATGCATTGGTTCAGGTTGTGCGAACTTCCCGCCGTCGAACGGAAAACGACAAATCGAAGCAGAGGCTGCCTGCCCAGGCTGGCAAACATGCGAGGTTTCTTTCCGACATGCAAGTCAAAGCGAACCGAATACTTTGCGTGAATATTGGGCACAGTAGACATAAAATTCGGATTCGTCTCGGAAACTGAAAAATATGGGCACCGCAGACTTTCCGTTTCCGACTATGGACACCGCGTGCGAGTCGTTTTCGACTTTGGGCACCGCGTGCGGGTCGACATCGACTATGGGCAGCGCGTCTCTATCGACCGAAACCGGATTATTTATGGGGCATAAAAATAATCCGCTGCCCGTCGTTTCGGTCGATTTAGACGCGCTGCCCATGGTCGATTTCGACCCGCACGCGGTGCCCAAAGTCGATTTCGACCCTCACGCGGTGCCCATAGTCGAAAACGACCCGCACGCGGTGCCCATGTTTTTCGTCGTGCGAGCGAAAAACGAAAAAAAATAACAACTGTACCCACGCCCTCGAAGTCGAACTTCGCCGACTTCGAGGGCGAAATGGGCGAAAAATGACACTGGCATCGCCGATGTCAGAAGTCACCCCGCCGCGACTTTTGGAGGTCGCAAGTGCGAACTCCAAAAGTCGCGACAGGGTGACTGTCGCGACTTTTGAGGTGCGCACTCCAAAAGGGTGCGCCGCAACTCGCAAACCCCCCCCAAAATATACGACGAACCCCCTAGTTACACTAGGGGGTTTGGGTTTTATTTTTTTTTTGCCCGGGCATCTGCCGGGCCCCGCGGTAGCGGGGCCCGGCAGATTCCCTTTCTTCTCTCACACGTGCGCCGCAACTCGCAAACCCCCCCCCAATTACAGACAAACCCCTGGTTACACTCGGGGGTTTGTGTGTTATTCTTTTCTTTGCCCGGGCATCTGCCGGGCCCCGCGGTAACGGGGCCCGGCAGATGCCCAACGTGCGCCGCATCCTGCAAACCCCCCCAAACCTACGACAAACCCCCTGGTTTGTCGTAGGTTTGGGGGGTTGGGCAGGGTCATCGCGAGCTCGTAGGGAGGTTTCGGCGCGAAACTCCTCCTGCGAGCTCGCGACGACCGGCGAAGCTCGATGTCAAAAAACATGTCAAAAGTGAGATATACATGAAATATATATCAGGCGTGCCCGTTTTCGCTCGCGCGTCGAAAAACATGGGCACCGCTGTCATCATTTTTCCGACCATGGGCAGCGCATCTTTTCTGTTTTCGACTCTGGACACCGCGTGCGGGTCGTTTTCGACATTGGGCACCGCGGATCTATCGACCGCGACGACGGGCATATAACAACTCCGTCCTTATTTATGCCCTTTGTATTAAGCAAGTGTACTTCGATGACTAGGGTTGAGTGAGTCGAGCACATGGACCGAGCGACACGTGCGAGGTCGCGTCGTGAGTGGCTGTTTCGGGAAGCTCCGTCGGGAAGTCGGGGGGCTTGCAGAATATCGAAGCGCGTCTTTATCAAATTCCAACGTCTTTATAAAAGTCTACCGTAGTTGAGAAGTTGAACGAATAATATCGAAACATCGCAACAATTTCGTCGTCCTTTCGGGAAGGTGGTGGAAGTTGGTAGAAACTTCTTAAACAAAACGCGGGAGGTCGATGAAGTTGGCAAGAATGCCCTCGGCCTGTGGGAAATGAATGAAATGACAGAAATTCCCACTTGCGGACTTCACGCACTCGTATACGTCGGGGACGTAACACTCCCCCCCCCCCCCCTTTAGCCGAAAAATCATGGCGCGCGTTAGCAGACGTAGGCTGGTGACGACGAAAGTAGTTGTTGATTAGATGATCGGCGTCTCGGAGGTTGTTGGGGGGCATCGTAGTCGTGCCACTTGACCAGATACTCCATCGTTTTTCCACGGCTTCGATGTCCGAGGATGTCTTCAATCACATACGTCGTATCCCCGTCCACTTGTATGAGAGCCAGAGGTGCGATGTCTCTACCACGGAAGTTTGTACTGGGCTCCTGGTAGTGCTTGAGTTTCCTGATGTGGAAGACATGGTGGATCGCCATGTTGTCATGTAGGCGTAGTCGAGCGACAACAGGGGCTTGCATTTGTTCGATCTCAAATGGCCACAACCATCGGGGTTTGAGTTTGGCATAGTCCTGTCCTAGAAGCTTAATGTTCGCCAAAGTGAGGAGGACACAATTATGCTAAACACGCCATAGTTACAATGTCAGTCGGCCGATCGCTTCATAGTTGCTTGGGTCTTTGCGAGGGTCTGTCGTGTTTCCTCCTAGACGCTTGCAAAGTCCCTGCGGAGAATGTCGACCGTTGGGATGTTGCTCTAACTCTACAATCTAGCTGGAGTGGCGGGAAGCTTGCCGTACACCACTTTGAAATGAATTTTTGCTGCTGCGGCAGAAGTGGTGGAGTTATATGCAAGTTCAGCGGTCGGCACTTTAGCTGTCCATTCGGTGCCATGAGGCTCGCATAAAGTGTGGAGTTTTTCGAGAGTTTGATTGGTCCGCTCTGTTTGTCCGCCATTTTGAGGATGGAACACCGTTGATTTTGGATCCGACTCCCACAACACGTCATCAATTCGTACCAAAAATGGCTAGTGAAGCGGCCGACTCTATCGGTGATGATGCTTCGTGGCACGCTATGTAACCGCACAATCTGGTTTAAGAGTAGCCGTGCTGTTCCTTCTACGGTGATGGTGGTCGTTGTCGGGATGAAGTGCGATGAAGTGTGTTTTTTAAAACCTGGCCACCACAATGAGGATGGTATCATACCCCTCGGGAGTGGCGGGTAGTCTCGTCACAAAGTCCATGCTGATGTCAGCCCATGATTCCGCCGGAATGAGTAAGGGTTAGATGAGACCTGGTGGCTTCATGGGATGAGATTTTTGTCTTTGACAGGTGTCACATGATTTGCTTAAGTTTGATACGTCGGTCTTCATCTTGTCCCAGTAGTGGTATTTGTTAGCTTCTGAGTGTCTTTTCCTGGTTGAAATGTCCACCCAGACCGGTGTCATGGTATTCTTCTAATATTCTGCATAGCTCTTCGTTCGGTGGAACGACGTCTTGGCGAGTGAACTGCCGTCGCCAGCTGGGATCGTCAAACCAGATTTTGGTTTTGTCGTACCTACCAAACTCCTTGTAACCCTTCACGAACTGTCTCACAAGGTACGGGCCTTGTTCGACGAGGAACGTGTTGATTTCAACCATTATGTGTGGTGGCTGACTTAGACATCCATTGGAACAGTTTTTCCAGGCAAGCACTCGATGTCGTAGTCGAAGTTGGACTCAAAGAATTCCATCCATCGAGTTTGTCGAGGGCTCAGATTCGGTTTGGTCTTGAGATATTTCAGTGTGTGATGGTCGGTGGGATGATGAATCGTCGCCATTCCAGGTAGTACCACCATGTCTTGAACACATGCACGAAAGCAAGCATTTTCTTTCTCGTACACTGGGTAGTTGAGTTCCGGTACGCGTAGTCTTCGTGGCGTGTATATGACCAATTGTTGTCCACCGCCAAAGTCTTGGAGGATAATGGCTCCGATTACCCGATCGGACGCGTTTATGGCCATGATGTAGTCAAATGGTGGATCTGCCAATCGTAAGGTTGGCATCAAGAACAGATCGTTCCTCAAATAGTTGAACACTTCTTGTTTGATGCCCCCCCCATTTTACTTAATGGTTTTTTGGTGAGATCGGAGAGAGACACCAACAATCTAGCATAATCCTTTACAAATTGATGATGGTAGTTGCAAAAACCCAAAAACACTTGGACCTCCTAAACGTTCATGGGTGCTGGTCAATGAGCAATCGCCTCTACCTTTCACCTGTCCATGGTGATTCGTCCGCCGCCGATCATGTAGCCCAAAATTTGCATTGAACAATGACCAAAGTTGCACTTTGAGAATTTTCCAAAAAATGCTTTTTGTAAAAATTCAAGAACTTATGAAAGATTTCCATTGTGCTTCTCCGGGTTACGGCTATATTCCAAGATGTCATCATTATACACGACGACAAATTTGTTGAGGTACAGGCACACAAAAAATTTCATCGCCGCCATAAGTGTTGCAGGGTCGTTGGTGAGTTCAAACGGCATGACCGTGAACTCAAAGTGTCCGTATCTTGTGGGGAATGTAGTCCTTTTGACATCCTTATCAGATATGTAGATTTTTCTAAGAATTTAAGCCCTACGGATTATGTCAAAAGTTTCATTTGCTTGCCGAAGAGGGTAGCAGTTTTTTATGGTGATGCTGTTCAATGCTGGGTAGTCCACGCACATCCGCATATCTCTGGTTTTCATTTTCATGAGAAGTACTGGTCTCGTGTATGGTGACCCGTAAGGTCTGATGAATCCCTGTTTGAGCATCTCATCCAGCTGCTTTTTTATTTCGTGTAGCTTGTGATGACTCAACCTATAGGTCCCCTCACCGTCGGTCTATTGCCCGGCTTCAGGTCTATCTCATAATTGATGTTTTCTTGCATAGGTATTTCTTGGGATTGTTCATCGGGAAAGACTCCTTCAAACTCCTCGATGAGCATTACAAACTCTTTCGGTAGTATTGTAAACGTCTCAGCTGTTGAGCTCGTCGTCGTCGCCTCGGCAGTTTTAATTTCTTACACTTCCTCTGCTTCCATGAGGACTAGCCACGCTTGTGCTCCGTACTTAAGTTACCTCTTGGCTACCTCCAGAGATATCAGTTGACATCTTGTGGCTACTGCTACTTCCCGTAACCGCCGTTGCATTGTGGGTCGCTCGACAGAGGCAGATGTTGTTTTCTACCATTAATGCTGAAAAAGACTATGTTTTTGGTTACCTCTTGAGTAGGAAGTAAAATCCACCCCTCTCTTTCCTCTAACCATGACGTGGGTGGACTGGGAAGCCCTAGAGGGGCCATTGAAGGGGTGAAGACACAACGAGACCAAGGGGGCAGAGATTATATCCGAGGATCTGCACCCGTGGCTTAGGAGTAATACCAACACTCTGGAAAAGACCCAGAGTCATCCTGTTGCTTAAGGTCAAACCTACTCAATTGGCCGATTTATCGCAATCAATCGATGGATGGATATCCCCTCCTCGTGGAAAAACGGGGCAATTGGATAAACTGGAGACTTGTAGAGATTCGGCCCTATGCTATCAGTATAGTGGGTTTGCTGGAGTTAAAAAATAACGTGGGTATTTGGTGTAAGAAACTTGAAAAATAAAGGATGGAAGTTAAGGTAGAGAATGCGGAACTGGGGGGACAGAGGCTGCTCCGGACCCATCAGCTACAGCAACGCCAAGAAAGATGGGTGATGACAATGTGGAAATTGTGAGAAATTTTTGTTTGAGTACAAGGTGCGGCTGTGGCATGACATGGGGTCGGGGGGAGCGGGGTCGGGGGTGGGAGAGGCTGCTTCAGAACCGCTAGTTGCGACCACGCTCTTGTGTGTGGATGGGTGCAATGGAAAGGGAGTGGGAAGGAGTGATGGGAGAGGTGTGAGTGTGTGTATGGGTGGATGTGCTCGTGTGGTATGGGGAAGTGGAAGTAGAATAAAAGGGGAGGGGGTACTAGGGATGCGCGGGAAAATGGGATGGGGATCGCGATACTCCAGTCCACCTGCGGATTGTGTCGGTATAGGAAATCTCATCCGAGGATGATTTTATGGTCCCTCATTGGACAAGTCCTCCAAACTGTTCTGTCATGCAGATCTCCAATTCACAGTCAGTGGTTCGCAAAATCAGCGGATTTGTAATCTTGTGTCCACGGCTTTCCTTCAAAAATCCCTAGTTCGGTCTTCAAACCCAGCTTCCAAACCATGTCGTTGCTTACAAAGATGTGAGAAGTTCCTCCATCCAGTCATTCCGGTACCGTTCTACAACTCTTACAACCCCTCGGTTGTACTCGTAGTAGTATCACCGGTTGGTCGTCCTTGTACCCCTTGTCAAACTTTGCGATCTCAAGAACCCTCATCTGCGGTGATTTTGGCCACTCTAATGGGCGATAGGTCGGCACAAGAATTTCTGACTGGACACGAGCCTCGTTGTCTACTCCTGCCCATTGCTGTTTCTTGACTCCTTATTTTTTTCTCTATGACTTTCCCCCTCTTTTATTTGTTACTTTTGTTTCCGACAGTCGCGTGAGATGTGGCCTGGCTTCCCGTAAATCCAGCAAAGTCATTGATTACGTTGATCAATGGCATAAATCTCCATCGGAAACAAAGCTTCCGTCGACTGTGACTTTCCTCCACCACAATGGTCAGACTGTTGCTTTGGGATCGCCAGCCATTGGGATCTTGCATCCGAGCATTGTAGTCGGCCTTATTAATGCAATCGGCTCTTTCAATCATTTGCATAAGGTCATCCTGGATGCACAAAATGATGATTTCTTACCAAATGTCTTGCTTGAGGCTGTTGTTGTAAAAACTAACTTCAACATGGGCGATGTCACTACCAGTGATAATTTCAATAAAAATGCCGAGTGCACGCCACCACGCTAGACTGATGACACACACATCAGTACAGCTCTTCAGACTTCTCGTTCAGCTTTCTAAAACAAGGGAGAGATGTCCGCGTGAAGTCACTCCACGTTTCTGGTGGTGTGATTGATTTGTGTCTTGTGGGATTAATCTAGTTGAGAGGTAGTACGTCAGCGGTCGACGATGTGAGAGCAATCGCGTGAGCCGATGATTCGACTCCGGCGGTCTCATGCCACCGTTGGATGGTCTTTAGTTTGGAACACCAACTCAAAGCCGTGCCACGCAGAATTGAGGCCGCGAGGCCTTTTTTTTATTTTTCTTATCCCAACAGCAGTGACGTACACCTCCAAACTCGTCAGCCACATCCTGCAGGATTGAACGGCTCGGGAAGTGCCGGTCGAACTTGGGATTCACTCAAGAGTTGTAAATTTCTCTCGATGAGTACTGCTTTGCGAACGCGGGACACCTGAAGCTCCTCCATCGCCATGTTGAGTTGTTAGAGCAGATGGGTGTTGAGGCTCTTGAGTCTGGACAACTTCTTATACAAGTCTTCATTGATTCACACTTGTCGGCCGGTGCCTCGCATCGTGCCAGGTGTCATCCCGACGGGTAGCGGCGGGGGCGAGTTGTTCACCGAGCCTGAGGTATCCGTCACCAAGTTGGCCGTTGGGTTTTTCGGTATTGTGCCATTTACCATGAAGGTTGCCACTGTCGTCTGGTTCACCTGGAGTGCGTCGGTGTTCGTGCGTTGGTGTTCCTTCATCGCCAAAGTAATCATCCGGGACTGCTCCTCAACGCTGAATGTGCTCACTCCGATCAACGTTGTCATTACTACGTCTGCAATATTGTGAATGTTGGACATGCGTTGAGGACTCGTGCACGGTTGTTGTCAGGTAGTTAATGCATCCATTGCTCCTCTTGCACCGTTGTGCTCTGATACAAAGTGTGGTTGACCGGAACTTGGGTGGTTCACAGGGATGAGGTGCCGGACAAAAGACGATTTGAAAATTTGGGACAAATAGGTTCTTTTTATTAAGCAGTAAGTGTACTTTGATGGAAAATGTCGAGTGAGTCGAGCATATACATACAACACCAAGAATAAGAATTAGGTATATGGCACGTCCTCGGCACCCGGACCGAGCGACGAGTGCGAAGTTGCACCATGCGTGCTTGTTTCAAGAAACTTCCCTGAGAATTTGGGGGGCTTTTGGAATATCAATGTGCATCTTTATGAAGTTTTAGCACTGTCAAGAAGTCGACCGAACAATATCAAAATATTGGTATAGTTTGCGACACTTCCATCGACATTTCTAGAAGGTGGTCGAAGTTGGCAGAGACTGTTGGAACGAAACACTGGAGGTCGGGGTATTTGGGAAAAATTCCCTCGGCCGAAAGGCATAAAAATCCTGAACTCGTCATGTTGTGGGCTACAACTGTAATGACAAAAATGCCCACATGCAAAGTTTATGGTCTTGTGTACGTCCTAGACGTAACATTGAGAGGCTGCTTTGAAAAATAATACCATGAAGTTGAGGACAAAAAGTTGTGTCCGTATAAAAGTCTTGCGTCACCAAGAAGTCGACCAAATATTATCAAAATTTTGATGTGTTCATTGTAATTTTGTTGATTTTCCTGAAAAGTGATCCAACCTCTACCAACCTTTTCGAATGGAACACCGGAGGTCATGGAAATTGGCAGATTTTCCTTCAACCGAATTGTGCACAATCCAGAGGTCGACTCGCGGTGGGCTATGAATGGAAGGATAAAATCTCCATGGACGGAGTTTAGGGACTCATGTACATCAGTGACATTACACTTCCTCCCTTTCAGTCGTGACGTCCTGGCACGTTTTGAGTTATAGTTAGATGCTGAAAAAAATCAACAATCAATTTGGAAATTGAGGTCTTAGGCGGCCTCGGGCTCCCAATTCTTGTGCCAAATGTTTTAGCCCTTCCATTTGACAAAATACTCCGTCACTTTCCTTTGTCGGTGATGTCCAAGAATATCTGAGGCAGCATACTACGTGCCCTCATCTGTTTTTAAAAACATCGAGACATTTCTCATGCAATTATCAATAGCGATAATGATAGGCTCAAAAGTGGAGAAGTCAAAGAAATCATCTAAGAATTTGGAAATAAGCAGAGGAAATGACTAGATGGTGACGCTCTTGACTAGACCAAAACATCTGTGTTGACCAATCCCCCTTTTGAATGGCTGTCAACACCAAAGAAGAGGGCTTTTGAGATTGCAAAGTTTGATAAGGAGTACGAGGACAACCAACCGGGGATACTGCTATAAGTGCAACAGAGAAGTTGCAAACGTAAAAATTGGTACTTGCACTACTAAATCTAGGAGCTTCTATAAATCTGTAAGCAACAAGATGGTTTGGAGGGAAAATTTGAAGGAAAATTCGTCAACAGGTAACTGAAAATTCGTCAAATTTTCATGCCACTTTGACTACAAATTGGAGGAGTGCATGATACAATAGTTTGAATAGCTTGTCCAATGAGTGACCTCAAGACCATGTTTGGGCAATATCACATGGACTTGTACAATTCAAAAGTAGAATGGGGCAGAGCCGCAGTCTACATCAACATTGATGGAAGAAAACCACAATTGGCACTTTTGAAAACAGCTATCGAGCGATCCACAACATTGTGGGACATAACGGAGAAGGAAGCAACAGAGGAAGTTATACTAGTCAGAACCTGCTGTACAACGCTCATAACGGTGGATGTAGCTAAGTAGTATTTGAAATGCGAAGCTTGGATATGGCTAGTCCACAAGGATCCAGAGAAGAAGATTGTAGCAACGGAAAAGAAACACTTAACAGCCTGTTTGGCCCCAACACCCAAGAACAGCCATTTTGGATGAGTTTTCACCCATCCTTGATGACAACGAAGGGATTTTTTTGGAAAAACTACCCCAAGATTTACATCGGCAAGGCCGGGTAAACTTGAAGCTGGAGAGACCATGAACTGACCGACCTGAAAAAAGAGCTAGATGACATACTTCGTCAGTTGTGTATTAGGCCATGAAAATAGCCATATGCAACTCTGATGCTTTTTGTCAAAAAAAGCATCACAGAAATAAAATGTGTGTGGACTACAGTGCATTGAACAAGATTAACATGAAGAACTGCTAGCCTCTTATGCAAGCATGTGAACTTTTGGACCAACTCTTTGTAGCAAGAATTTTCACCAACAATGACCTACAGAGCGGGTATCATCAGATCCGCTTATCTGATAAGGACAGCAAGAAGATGCATTCCACACATTCTAGGGGCATTTTTAGTACACGGTTATGCCTTTCAGATACACCATTGTTGCAAAAATATCTCTGAAAGTCATGAACAACATTTCTTTGCCATACCTCAACGAGTTCTTTGTCATTATCTCTATGATATCATGGTATACAATCGCATTCCGGATGAGCATGCTGGACATCCCCAAAATGTTCTTGAATTTTTACGAACGGAAAAGTTCTACTGAAAGCTCTCAAAGTGAGACTTTGGTTGACGTTCGATAGAGTTTTTGGGCCACATCATCGGCGGACATATCACAATGGACCTGGAGAAATTAGAGGCGGGCGCAGTTTTTCCGACACCCACCAATGTTTCAGACATCCCAGTTTGGATTTCTGCAACTACTATTTCGATCATATCATATCACACCTGTGTGTTAGCGCCTCCCTGACCTCACTTGCAAAGATACAGGGAGGAGTTGTAGAGATAACAAATGAAAAGAGTTCAAATACTTGAGAAATGATCTGGACTTGGTGCCAGCCTTACAATTGGCAGATCTAACAGTAGACTACATCATGGCCACTGAAGTGTAAAAAAAAAAAACCATAGTTGTTCTCCTCCAAGATAAAAATGGAGGAGAATAACCAGTGACATATATGCCAAGAAAACTACTCAAGCTTCAGCAAAACCACAAAGTTCACAAGAAAGAAATCTTGGAGGTCATGCAAGCATCAGATACATGGAATTGTTGTGTGAAATAGCATCATGCACTAAAATAACTCAAGGCAATAAAATTTTAATCATTAACAAACTCTATGGGTGGAGTTCCTTGAGTGCAACATTAACTATGACATTGAATATTGTTCTAGAAAGACAAATTCAGTGAATTTTATGAGTTAGCGACCAGATTTCACAGCCAAAATTGGTACGCTACTTGTTGAACAATACCCGTACCTTGTAAGGTTGTTCATGAGGTTTTGTGAGGAGTTTTGTGCGTACAACAAGACCAAGTTCTGGTTTTATGAACCATATTGGAGACGGCAATTCACTCAACAGGTTGCCGTACCACCTAGAGACAAGCTACGTCACACGAAGGAGAAGTGCCATGAAATCGATTGAGATGGACACTTTGGCGATGACAAGACACTAAATAAACTGGAGAAACTCGACTGGTAGGAAAATATACAAACCTATGATGCAAACTTGTGAAAGACGTGTAACTTGTTTCAATGCCATTGGTCAAGATGAACCCAAACTCCGGGTTTATTTTAACCACTACCTGTACCAAACGAATCATAGTCGGAAATCTTCATGGACTTCATGGCTGGTTTTCTTATCACGCCAGGGGTGTTTGATGGACTTTTCATGGTGGTCATGCGGTTGTGAAAATTTTCATACTTCGTCCTGACAATGACAAAGGTCATCTCCAAGGGAACACCGTGGCTATTCCTCAAGAATCTCTTCCAAATGCACAGAGATCCCTCCTCCATCACAAGCGATAGAGATGGATGTTTCACCATCACATTTCAGGAAGAGTTGATGAATTGGTACTGCAGCTGGATCCAGCTATAGACAACCTTCCAGGCTGACGTGCAGATTGAGCGCACCAATCACACACACACAAAAAAACCTGCTTCGAATGCTATGTGAGCCACATGGCAGTGACTCAGCAATAGCCGAGCTCGCATACTACTCTGTGACCTCTGTAGCGATGGGAAAAACTTCATTTGAAAGTTGTTCATGGTAAACCACCCACAATTATGGCAGGTTTGCAGAATTCGGGCAACATAGCAGGAGTCGACATCCAGTGGCAAGGCTTCTAGAGCATTTGGAAGTGGAGTGTCCAGATGCTCGCAAATACTCAAGCCGCAATGAAGTGGGTGGCAAACAAGCATTGGATGGAAGCCAAATTCCACATTGGTGATCGCATCCTACTCAGCTCGGAAAATGTCAGGTTGCAAAGATAGGATCGCGTGAAGCTCAAACCCAAGTGGTTGAGGCTATTTCTGAGTAAATAAATATAGAAACTTGTCTTTGCTAAGCTCTATCTCCCTGAAAACATGGCTAATCACATGGCGTTCCAATTCAGCCGACTCAAGCAAACACTCATTTAGAAAAACTTCACCACCACCTACGCAAGCAGACGAGGGCACGGAGTATGCAGTCAAGGATATTCTTGGACACCACCAATGATAGAAATTGAAATTGTATGCCATCAAATAGCAAGATTACGATGCCTTGCACAATAGCTTGGAGCCCTATAACTACCTAAGGGATGTAGATCAACAATTGATGACTACTTTAGCAGGCATCAATCTACATCTCGCAACGTGCCGGCCGTCACAGCTGTAAGGGGGAATTCGGGGATTTTGAGAACATTGATGCGCTTCTCTACAACATTTTTACGCCATCCAGAAGTGGATCAGACAGTATTCAAGGAACAATATTGCTCGTAATAGTTGTGTTGAAATTGCTGGATTTAATTTAACTTTCCATTTTTTTTTAGTGGATGTTGAGGCAATTGGCCAAATGCCCACGGCCGTTTGATGTAAAATCCAAAGGCCGTAGGAAAGTTGGACATGAATTTGATGACACAAATGACCACATACAAAGCTTACTGGCTCGTGTACGTTGAAGACGCAACAGACAGGGAGAGTGGGTTGCGTGGGATTTGCACAGTGAGTCCCGATGCATGCAAGTGGAACCTGTTAGGCCTCGTTGCCGCAAAACGCTGACAGTGGAACCTGTATAAACATGAAATCGTTAAGTCCCGAGTGTAATTAAAGTTAGGGTTTGAACAGATTTCCAAGCAGAAATGGGATTTGTTTAGAAGAAAGATATAAAGAGAAATTAACTATGGCAGTGTTCCTCCAGTTTCGAAAGCAATGAAAACATGAAGGTCAAAGTCGTCCGTCCACTGACATCAATGGACAACCCCAAAGTATCTCTTCGTCACCACTTCACCTATGATTAATTTTTCAAACTCAAGGCACAGTTTCTTTAATCCCCGGATGGAGGAACACCGTTTGATTTATAGACGAAAGTGGAGGCTTCTAAACAATTGAGCCCAAACACAAATGAGGCATTTCCAGAGTGGTTTTAAGAGCTTCACAAGCACCTAAGACCCCACAAGTTTCTAGTGTGCTTCTTCATGTTCTTGCTGACATGGCAACAATATCATTGTTGGCAAGACATTTGTGAGCGCAAGAACAACAAGAATCAAGCTAGGAGAGATGAGATTTGTCTTAGACAAGCTTTTCCAGAGAGAGGGAGCAAGGAAAGGGAGCAATAACAAGCTTATGGAACTGTCCCGGCCACAACAAAAACAGCCACCACGAAGTCTGTGTCTCTATTGCTGTGTAGACTTCTACTCACGCCAGTGTTACAGTGGCTTGTTGACGGTCGTGTGGTGCATTGACTTTGCAGTGGAATCTGAGACTGGTGGAGGATGATTCTGGATGGGTGTGTGGTTTTTCGGGAATGTTCCATTGATGCCGGATGATTGTATGTGTCGGTAGGATTTAGTCGGTGGTCGAGACCTGGGCACTCGGTGGCCAGTACCAAGTACTGCGGGAGACCCCTGATGCGAGTTTGGGGTGCTCTGCACCTCATTGTATGTTGGCAGTGGTCAAGACCAAGGCACTTGGTGTTATATTATAGTGATTCAAGGAGACCCCATGTTGATGATTGTGCTTCCGACAGTTGGAAAGGTAATTATCCTGTCTATACGCTGCTTTAGCATGTTTTCTAGACAGTTTCCATTTTCTTGATGGATCGATATCTGACCGCTTGAATACGTGTTCCGGTGCTTCAAGGAGACATTTCCTGCCTGGTTTCTTGCTCCATGGCGCATGTGATCCCTGCCCATTCATGTGGGCTCGGCGGGGATGAAGGGGCCTGGTGAGCTAGCTGCCACTAGCCCTATACAAGCCCTATGGGGCTCAGTTGTGATTTCTCTTTATTTTTAATGCATTCAATACTTCGCCGAATATGGCCCTCGCTATTTGCCCATCACAACCAAAGCTCACAGAAGATAAGCATGGACCTACATGCCCCAATAAATTGTCGTCATGCACTTTTTTTTTTGGTGTGTGGGATTTGGACCTGACACCCTTACGAGGACAGCGGGGTTAGTGTGGGTCTGGCATGATTCTCTGGTTGAGGTTATGCTGGTCAAGACCCGCGCACCTGGTGAGTTTTACGGGTGTGACGTGGAAACCCATTGCCTCCATGTGTTATGTATGCTCCATGCATACGAGCAGGTGTGGTCAAGACCCGGACACTTGGAGACATGTTCCGGGGTCACAAGGAGATCGTGTTGCTCTGTACCCCTTCCATGATGTTTGGCACATGGGTATGTAATTAACTTCTTGCATGGTCGAGACCCGGGCACTTGGTGGGTTGCACCACTGTCACAATGAGATATTGTAATGTGGTTGGTTTTGCAAGAGATTCTTCCCTACACTCGGTCATCGTTGTGGTGGCGGTTGTGCCAGCCAGAGGGGGGGGGGGGGGGGGGGGGGTTGGTTTGTGTGGCTTCCACCCGTCATGAGCGACGACCATGGTGATTACCCTTATACTCCATACTGGTGGTATGGAGCAGCAGTGCTGGAGAGCACGATGACATAATCCCTGGCACAGACCCAGCTAGCGCCGTAGCACCGAAGGGTGGTGGATCCACCCACTAGCAGCTGCCAGAGAGCTACCACGACGTCTCAGGTGCTTGTTGGGATGATGTACACTTTTTCTGTAGTCGCTATAGTTTTCTCGAAGGACTGGCTTCTGAGTCTGATTTGCATGTTTTGCATTGTCTGTCCACTGATTGATGCCGGACATGTACGTGTGACCAGTCGTAGTGTCTAGCTTAAGATTCTACATCTCTAGGTTCAGACGGTATTGCGTTTGGATACATATGCACAGATTTACGGCCAAATCAGTGGTTTTGGGCTGGTTTTAGGACAAACTGACATTGCCGCTAATGTCACCCGCCGTGCGCAACGGCACATATTTATGCTGTGTACTTGTCAGTTGGCATTCCCTCTTTGCAATCATATTCAATTGGGTGAAATAACTCACGTACCCATAAAACGCAAAGTGTGACTCTCGTCTGCCCGTCGCTCAGAACAAAAGAAACGATCCGCCCGTAGTTCAGAAGACAAGCAATCATCCGTCCGTCGTCCTCTAGGAAAGCAACCATCCACCAATGCTATTTTCACTTAGCATGGAATACTGGAATGTGCGTTAGATGTGTGGCACCGTGGACACCTTATTGATTATTTTCGGGCAAACTCGCTTTTCGCGTTTCATTTCCGCAGTCCGTACAATCATGCGCCGCATGGTTTATGAATGTGACTATGAATTTGTATACGGTACTACTAAAATACTTGGTTTGGCGCTCTCGCCATTCACCAAAGAATGGGGTATGTACTTTTCCTTCAGAAAAGTACTGTTCAGGTCGCTTCTGTGATGCTTCTCCTATGCCATGCTGTGGTTACTTACACACGTACAGAATACGTGTCTAGAAACGTGGTCTGCATGCGTTGATTCCAGCCTGTTTCCTGAACCTGCATGTGCAAAAACCACAGCGTTCCAGTCAGGTCCGTCCGCTCTTGCACGTGTGTGGTGAAAGGGGATTGGCTGCATAACTCTTCCATCTACGTTGTATTGGTCCATGACATGCCTAGACGAAAGTGAGTTTCCTCGTGAGCATGACATGTAGTAACCGCGAATTAGTGCCATGGCCGCTCGTTTTGGTACACGAACGTGGACGGTGGGTAGGGACAGCCCCCCCCCTCTAGTGTTGGTTCACTTTTGGATGATCCGGTGCAGACCTGCGACGATGCTGGGGTTTTGTGTGTTCATGGCGGAGCGTGAACATGGCGTTTTCTATCATACTCAAGCAAGGTGAGTCAAAGTGCAGGGTACGTGAGACATATTGCTTTCAGAAAATGCCTAAGTACCCATTCTTGGCACAAAGGGGCTCCAAACCCGAGCCAGTGCCCGGCGGGTGGAGGCTCCTGCCTCCGTCCAACCGGTGCGTAGTGATTCCACTAGGCCGCCCACTCGCGCACCCCCCTCATGTGCCGAGGCATTGTGTCCTACAACTTCCATGCACTCACATCCGCCGGGCCCAAGTACACGACGACAAGCAATCTCCTGCGGTCAGGGTGGCTTGCCCATGGTGCCTCAATTCCGTGTGCCACGGGCGCTACCTCCTCGTCATGTGGCCTCGCCATAGGCATGACAACTATGTCTGCTCCTTCATACCCAAGGCGGCACAACCTTGGTCAACCGTCGCCACCCACGTCTGCAGGGTGGCGTCCCACTGGCAAGGTCGTGGCGCCGTCGGCTGCACCACCTGCCGCTCTATCACCTACTGCACTACCCGCTGCAACTCCTACGGCACTACGCGCTGCATGACCCGCTGCACGACCCGCTGCACCACCCGCTTCACCTCCCATGGCACCATGCATTGCACGACCCACCGCACCACCCATTGCACCACCCGCTGCACCTCCCACTGCACCACCCGTTGCACCACCCGCTGCACCTCCCGCGGCACCACGCGCTGCACGACCCGCTGCACCACCCATTGTAGCACCCGCTGCACCTCCTGTGGCACCATGTGCTGCACGACCCGCTGCACCACCCGATGTACCACCACCTTAGCCAGCTGCCCTTTGGCCTCCCGTCCATGGAGTTTCTGTAGCGCTGGCTCCAGTTCAGCCCCCTTCCTCCAGCAAACTACGTTGTCAACGTTGACTCAGGTGCCGAAGAAGAACTCTTCTTCCGGTTTAACTGGGATCAGGACTATGAAGAGTGGGGAAGGCTTTGAGAAGAAGACGCAATGGAGAACATGTGGCTGTTCTGGATGGAGCCTCGCTCCCCGGACCAGACCAAGGCCCCGCCCTATACACAGTGGTCCTGGGGTAGGCACCGTGTTCTCTGTCCTAGTGTTTCCTTTGGTAATTTTTGTCTGCCGTGTTGTTCCTTCTTTCTACATGATGATATACTCCTTGTCCGCACATGATGTAGTGCCGTCTTTATACATGATGATAAAAACCATGTCGTGTTTCGTCTGGTAATTTGTGTCTTTGCACACTTTCCTATCTGCCCAAATGTTGCACTGAATGATGATAAACTCCATGTCCTTTTGCAGGTACGTCGGACAGCTCCCCCGATGGCACAACAAAGAAGAGGAAGGCCGACGGTGACCAGCTTGTGGAGGGCCAGAAGTTTTGTAACATGGCTGCCTACAAGGCGGCAATTGAGGACTACGCGGTTTCACAATGTTTCCGGCTTTCGTGGATGTGTAGCGAGCCTGGACGTATTGACGTACGCTGTGTGGAGGCAGTGAGACGAGACTGTGCATGGAACATACGAGCGGTTGTATCTTCAAAGCTAGGAGCAGTGAAACTGTCCCATGTGACTGATGGCCATAGCTGCACACTGAAAATTGGGCGTGGGAGTCCCGCGCCAACAACAAGGTGGATAGCAGGCAAGATATCGTCCCACATGGCCCGAGATCCAACAACACCTCCGGCGGTGTTGTGAGCCATCATCAAGCAAGCGGCAGGGATTCAGATGGCAAACTGCACCTTGTATTGTGCACGGTCTATGGCTCAGGCACAATTTATGGGAGCCAAGGCCAAGTCATGGGCCTACTTCCTGTGCTATGTGAAGAGGTATGTCCCATGACGACGTGCACATGGACGTCCTCCAGTTTTTTCTCTTCTATGTGTAGAATTCTGACTCATGACCTCTGTCTTTGTGCAGCTCAAATGCGTGGATCCAGCGACTCATGTCGTGGCGGAGATTAGCGCCAACAACAAATTCAAGTGGGAATTTGCGGCTCCAGGAGCGACACGCCATGGCTGGGACTATTCACGGTGTATCATGACAATGGATGGGACCTTTCTGAAAAACGTCCACAAGCAAGTGATGTTGGTCGCTCAGTTTTTTTTCGCGGACGACCATGCATGCCCCATGGCCTCGGTACTTGTGTCAAGTGAGAATGAAGAAACGTGGATGTGGTTTTTCTTGCACTGGCACGTGCTTATCCCACAACGTGTTCTGCAAGTGCAGAGATGTTGTCCGACAGAGAGGCTAGCCTTGCAAAGGCTCGAGAGAGACACCTGCCTGGCACAACTCACACCTGGCATCTGCGGAGGAACGTCCAAGAATAGTTCGGCAAGAAGGCTGCCTATTGGGAATGGAAGTGCGTGCGGGCCCTGACCCATGAGCAGTTCCACCAAGCGGCATGCCATTTGCGGGCAGTGAGCGACTGTGCAGTGAACTACCTCATCCTAGGCCCGAACGGACAGGGTGGCATACCCTTACAGAAGTGGACGTCATACATGTGCCCAGTTTCTAGAGGGGGGCACATGACCAGCAACGCGTCTGAGTCTCTGAACGCCCGTCTCAAGTCCCTCCGCAAGCTGTACCCCTTCTACTGCTTCCTGCACGTGTTTTACTTTGTACAGAGAATGATGGCAGAGCACCGCAAGCAGATCGTCAACTGCAACGAGCCGATTTTTCCGGCCCCCACAAAATGGCTCCTGCACAGTTCGGCAGTTGTATGCGACTATGGCGTCATCATGGAGGAGCCGAACACTGTAATGGTGCGTGGCCCAACTAACATCCACCAACGGGTGGATCTTTCTCGAGCAAGTTGTGAGTGTGGTCGTTGGCACGAGTTCCACCAGCCTTGCCATCATGCCTGTGCCGTGATGAAGGTGGGCGAAGACCCGACCGCGCACGTGAACTTTGGCCAAACAGTGAGGTACTGGAGCCAAATGTGCGGTAAATCCATGCCATCGTTTGTTGCATCCCCTATCTGCGCCGCTCCATCAGGCTAGGGACAACCAGGACCGCGGCGAGGCCGTGGTAGGCCCAGGAGTGCCCGCTTGGAGCGTGAGCCACTCCGGAAACACAACTTCATATGCCCAAGATGTGACCGCAAGTGCCACACAAAAGAGGAGGTGCTCCAACCCCGCTGCACCGCGTCCTCATGAAGCAGCAACATCACTTAGAGGTGATCGTTAAGCAACAGCAGCAGGTGCAGGAGAAGGGAGACAAGAAGCGGGACATGACGTAGCAAGAGGTGAACAGGCAGCAGAAGGGGCAGCAACTGACGACTTTGACCCTTCAGACTACGACCCTGAAGCTGAGACCAGGGGGTCGCCAACAGACGAACAGGTTGGTGAGGCAGCAGCGGAGGACCTCGACGACAATGTTTTGGACAGTGGCAGTGAGGATTTGCTAGGGTACGCGGCAAAGCCAGAGAACGGATTGCTGACACAAGACGAGCACAATGCTGAAGGTGCCAGACTCATGGAACAGTATGGTGGACTGGAGAGGACGCAAAAGACGATGCAGGAGAAGAGGACGCAGATGATGAAGAAGACGTAGAAGTGGAGAGCCATGAACTCAGAGGCATGGATGCACTTGGGAAATAAGGTAGGGAGTTTCATTTAGCATGTTCGAAGCCACATCTTTACTTGTTCCTTTGAAAGCAGTGAACATCCTACTAACAAGAAGCACATGTCACTGTGCAGGATTACAGGGGAGTGGTCCTTGGCCGCAGAGCTGCTTTCACAGCAGGTCCCAATTTCACTTGGAGGAGGTCCCAAGTTCTTGGAATCCCACAGACTCTTCATCTTGTTCCACGCGACCCATGCATCAAACTAGTCCATACGTGGAGGAAGGATTTCTCCCCATGGACCCACTTGAGGAGCATCCGGATCTCCTCTCCACAACTGGAGCAGCGGCATGGGACGACCTCGGAGCGAAAGCGGATCCGAACAAGACATGTTTTTCTGTGAAAACATTGACATTGAATGAGAAATACAAAACGAGAGAAGTCGACCCTTTTGAACTTGTGCTAGTACCACGGTTCATCATTGAAATGTGCCTACTACGTTGTCTGTCACGTCCAATGTTTCACAGTTTACAACCTGGCACACCACAATGGGTCCGGATGGACCCATGGCTGCAAGTGAGGCAGGCACCATGGTTGACGGCGATGCGGCGGTTTGACACCCATGAGCCAGCACATGTTGTATGGGACAGCAGGACATGGGCCGAGTCCCTTTGAGTCCCACATGCAACTGATGTTTACCCACTCGACCCACACATCGTACAGGTCCATGATGCAGGCATCATCCACAACACCCGCCCACTTCTCCAGTGGCGGCTATGGACGACCCTTCAGCGACAAATGTTTCGAGGACGCCATGACCTGGGATTTAATTGAACCAAATGAACATCAAGTTCAAATTGCTTTGCGCTTTGCTTATGAACTGATATTATGAGCTCGGTTCATGCTACAGTCGGGCTTCCGCACTTTTTTTACTACGTCACATCAATTCTGAACGTTGTCGGTAGCGAGGTGGCGGTTGGCATGCTGCCTTGTCACCGATGATGACTAGGACCTCCTCACTATCGGTGCAAACCCATTTGTTGGAAACATGTCTGATGACACGTGTCTATTGCCTTTACGCTCGCATAACATTCATGCAAATGGAACACAAACTTGCATTATTTGACATCGAACCTTGGCCCGAGACAACCTGGTTTGTGTAGAGCAATGGGAGTTCAAGTTGCGGCTTCCGAACCTCCGCCGGCGGTTTGGCGATGTACCGGCGGTTTGACACATGGGTTCCGCTCCGTCACTATTCAAGTATCAGCGAATAGTGCATGGGCTACGGAGCTACTTTTATATGTCGATTCCCGGATGGGTATTATATTTCACTGAGTGGGGGGCTCGTTGCTTTCTCACTCGGCATTGATACCTTCCTTGTTTCTCGCGATCCATTGATACCTACGTCATATCATACACAACTTTGGCATATCAGCTACATAGTTCCGAAAACTGGATACCGTACTGAACTATGAATTCGTCAGTTTCAATAATTTATGACCTGTAATCAAGGTTCGTTTTTTAAAATATTTATTTTTTTGTACTTCAAAAGAACGAAAATACACCATGGTGTTGTCAAATTTTCGTTTTTTACACTCATATGGCCCTGAATCCCACTCAAAAATGGCCTAAAACATGGGGATTCGTACTTCTCCCAGCCAACATCACAAACTGAACTGAAAACAAATATTAAAACGTATTCATTTAGCACGAAAAAATTCCTTCTTGTAACCTTATTATTGATTTAGTCTCCTCCAATAATTATTTAATAACGAAATCAAAGTTCAGTAGGGTANCTTCAAAAGAACGAAATTACACCATGGTGTTGTCAAATTTTCGTTTTTTACACTCATATGGCCCTGAATCCCACTCAAAAATGGCCTAAAACATGGGGATTCGTACTTCTCCCAGCCAACATCACAAACTGAACTGAAAACAAATATTAAAACGTATTCATTTAGCACGAAAAAATTCCTTCTTGTAACCGTATTATTGATTTAGTCTCCTCCAATAATTATTCAATAACGAAATCCAAGTTCAGTAGGGTATATGACTTCCGCCTTACTCAATTTGAGCTTCCTGACACTTTGTACATGTCCCTACCCAGACCCTTGTAGTTTCGTGCATGACTTGTGACTGTCATCACATACTGACTTAGCGCTGATGCATAGTTAAGTGGCAAGCGGTTAGGAAGGTTCCTTGAAGTTTCTCATGGTATCAGAGCACAACGAGCCATAGCTCGTTGTGATATGCAGAAGAGACGCAGCAGCAACAACACTGAGTGGCAGCAGCAGCAGGTCCTGGAGGGACCCAGCACGACTACGATGTAGCGGAGATAGTGGCGACAGCAGCACTCGACATCGGCGGCAACCGCGGTGGCCGTCTCAGCCACAACGGCAGCAGTAGCCGTAGCAGTAGCAAGCAGTTGTAGCAACAACGTTGGCGGGAAGCAGCCCCAGCAGCAGAAGCAGTAGCAACAACAGCAGCAACAGCGACGGCAAGCAGCTGTAGCAGTAGTGGCGGTGGCCAGCAGTCGCAGCAGCAATAGGAGAAGCAGCAGCAACGGCGGCGAGCAACTGCAGCAGTAGCGGTGCAGGGGAGCAGCCACAGCAGCAGTCACAATAGCAACGGCAACGACAAGCAGTTGCAACGATAGCAGCGGCGGGCGACAGTCGCAGCAGCAGCAGCAACATCAACGGCGAGCGGCTGCTGTAGCAACGCAACACCTTACGTTGTCACGTAAGGTGAGCGTAAGAACAGTAGTAATTGAGCTAGGAGAGACGAGCGTTGTCCGGGAAAATCTTTTCTTGAGAGAGGGAGCAACTAACAGGGTGAGGAACTACCTTCTGGAATGGTCCCCAGAGCAGAAGTAGTTGAGAAGTTTCCTAGAACCTTCCTAACCACTTGCCGCGACACTAGGCGTTAGCGCCAGGTCAGCGTGTGACAACAGTCACAAGTTGAAAACAAAACTGCAAGGGTCTGGGTTGGGACACGAACAGAGTGTCAGGAAACTCAAACTGAATATAATTGCAGAGAGAAATGACAACTGACAAGCACACAGCATAAATACCTGCCGCGGCACACGGCGGGTGACGCACGCGGCAGTGTCAGTTTGTCCTAAAACCGGCTCAAAACCACTGTTTTGGCCGCAACTCTGTGCACAGGCATCCAAACGCAACACCGTCTGAACCTAGAGATGCAGAATCTTGAGCCAGACGCTACGACTGGTCACACGCACAAGTCCGGCATCGATTGGTGGACGGACAATGCAAAACATGCAAATCGGGCTCGAGAGCCAGTCCACCGAGAAAACTCTAGCACCTGCAGAAAAACTGCAGAGCACCCCAGCAAGCACCCGGGACGTCGTGGCAATCGTCTGGCAGCTGCTGGTGGCTGGATCCACCAACCGTCAGTGCTCCGGCGCCAGC